>VZRF01003181.1:117580-173304 GCA_013396875.1 Vireo altiloquus
CCCGGTCCCTCAGCCCCCTCGGTGCCTGCACGTCTCCCGCTCCCGTGTTCCCAGCCGGCGGCCAGAGGCTCATCCCAGCCCCGGCTCCCACGGCGCAGCGGCAGCAACGCGAACCCAGCTCCAACCACGGCCGCCGGCCCTGATTTCAGGTTTGCATCCTTGATTGCTTCGTCTGTTTGTCGATGCGACGGTGCCATTTGTGGGAGGTGGAGGGGGAGCGGGGGCNGGGGCACAGCACCCCAGTCCTGCCATGGGATGGGGAGGGCAGGGAGGAGGTGGGAGGGGAGGAAATGCAAGAGGCTGCATCCAAATAAATATATGTACATATATATATATATATGCGTCTCTGTGTGTATATATATATATATGTAGGCTTGGGGGCAAGAGCAGGGCACAGCAAAACATCTGCCCCTCTCGGGAGCTGCCGGGCACGTCCTTGCCCAGGGCTGCCATGGGCTGGGCACCCACAGCACCCACGAGGCCACTGTGGCACCGAGCACCCACGGGCTCCCTTCTCAGCAGAGTGGCCACCCCGGGGTGCTGGCACTGACCATGATGGACCTGAAAGTGGATGAGGAGGAGGTGGACAGCGGGCAACCGGTGAGCATCCAGGCCTTCGCCAGCAGCTCCACCCTGCACGGGCTCTCGCACATCTTCTCGTACGAGCGGCTGTCGCTGAAGCGCGTGGTCTGGGCACTTTGCTTCCTGGGCTCGCTGGCGCTGCTCGCCCTCGTCTGCACCAACCGCATCCAGTACTATTTCCTGTACCCTCACGTCACCAAGCTGGACGAGGTGGCAGCCACCAGGCTCACCTTTCCTGCCGTCACTTTCTGCAACCTCAACGAGTTTCGGTTCAGCCGAGTGACCAAGAATGACCTGTACCACGCCGGCGAGCTCCTGGCCTTGCTCAATAACAGGTGGGTGCCAGTGCCTTGAGGTGGCCCTGGGTGACAGATCTCAGTTAGTCCAGCTTTGCAGCTGGATGCAGCCAAGAGCCACCAGGTCCTGCTGATGCTCCTGGGCATGGGGCTCCCACATTGGGCTGCCCCAGATGGTTCCAGCACACACAGCTCCCGTACCCTGTGTGCAGCACGTGCGACAAGGCCAGGGCCACGCTGGGTTCTTGTGGGGCTGGTGCAGCACACCTGGCTCCAGCACCGTGTCCTGGGTGCCATCCCAAGCAGTGAGGCCAGGGGTGCCAGCAGGTGAAGCCACTGAGCATGACCCACACCCCGTTATGGTGCCATTCCTTGGGCTGTGGTAGCCCCTTGCCCATGGCTGTGGCAGATCCTTGGTGCCGCCAAGCCGCTGTCGAGAGCCCGGTGCACTCCCTGCCCGTGCCAACGCCAAGGAGCTTCACCACTGCCCCCACTCCTGCCCCAAGGAGGGGTTTGCAGCCATGACAGCAGAGTTGAGACCCAGTACATTCAGCCCATGGCCCAGCAAGGCCACCAGCTCACCATGACATCACCAAAGGCACAGGGCAGGTGGCTGGGTGGCCTCAACCAGGACTGGTGCTGCTGGACCAGCAGTGGGGCAAGTGGGATGGGTTTGGAACGTGGCCACGGCCCAGATTCTCCTCATCCATCCTTTTACCCTCTCTCGTGTGCCTCTGGGCCACTTTGTGCTGTTGGATGCTCTGGAAATGCCATGTGCAAAGTGGGACTGTGCTAAGCCCATGCTGGGGTCAGGGCAGACATAGATCCATTTGGGAAGCCTAAATGGTCTCTGCCAGTGGGAGCAGCCAGGCTTGAGCCTCTCCCTGCTCTTTCCCCCAAGATATGAGATCCCAGACACCCAGACGGCCGACGAGAAGCAGCTGGAAATCCTGCAGGACAAGGCGAACTTCCGAAACTTCAAACCCAAACCTTTCAACATGCTGGAGTTTTATGACCGGGCTGGCCACGACATCCGGGAGATGCTGCTGTCCTGCTTCTTCCGTGGGGAGCAGTGCACCCCCGAAGACTTCAAAGTGGTGAGTGACCTGCGGGCCCTGCCCAGTGCCACCTTTCCCCTATGCAAGGAGGGCGTTCGTCCACCTGTAGCTGCTCCCTCCTCCTTCCAACTGGAAAGGACTGGCAGCACTGTCACTAAGGGGATGCCGCCGAGTTTTGGAGGTCCAGGTTGCCCCTGGGAGCACGTGCGGCTCCGTGCAGCTCCGTGGGCTGGTCCCACGTGGGCAGAGCTCATTTGGGCTCTGCAAAGCAGGGCTGTGCATGCCGGGCTGGAAGCTGCCATGGCGAGGAGGCTCCAGCAGAAAAGCAGGGAGAGCACGGATGGCCGAATCCCTTGGGAACACAGGTCCCGGTGGCTCCGTGCTGTGCCCTGCCATGGAGGTTGTTCTTGCGCTGGTGGATCCAGCGCACAATAAAGCCTTTATCCCTGCGCCTGCCCGGCCCCATCCAGCTGGGAATGAAACAGTGCTGGCTATTCGGGTGCTGCCTAATCAATTCGGCAGCCGCGGCGGCTGTTCCTGAGCAGCTCCTGTGTGGAGCCTGTGTCCCTGCGCTGCTCGGGTTCCCCATCCTCGTCACCAGCCCAGGGATGTCCTGCTTGTGTCCCACGCCGAGCGTGGCTGGGTGTACGCAGAGCTGCCGCCCAGGTCCCAGCACAGTTTGGGTGGTTTTAATCACCGGCATTAAATTCCCGTGACGGGCTCTTTCCGTGAGCAGGTGTCTGTTGTCAGCCATGAGGCGTTTTATTTGTTAAATGGAGGCATGTTGCAGCCCGGAGGGGGCTGGATCCCCTCCAGCGTGGCCGGTGAGCAGGGCCAGCTCCAGCCGGCTCTTCCCAGGGCACGGTCGCATTTTCTGTGCCCAACCGTCCTCAGGGACCTTCATCCCAGCTCCCTCCCTTCATCTGTTGGGTTCCAAATCCCTGCATTCTGCATCCCCTTCAACCGGCAAAAGCCAAACAGACTCGCAGCTGGTTTGTTATTCCTGCCTGGATTATTCCCTGCAAGCAGGTTGGGATGATTTAATGGATTTGATTAGAGGAAGCTGGCGCTGTGCTACGTCTCTGTTGCTCTTTGGAGTCCCCTTGCAGCCTGGCACAGGCAGGTCTGTGCATGGTAGGGCTGGGATGGTGCTGGGATGGGGTCCTGACACTCTCAGAAGCTTTTAGGGGATTGTTTCACCAGTAAATTCCTGCTGCCTTGCTGCTCCCTCCATGGGCTGAGCTTGGTAAGGCTCGGTGCTGCTCTGGGCCTGATGGCCCCAGCCAGGCTGAGGACCAGCACTTGGGCACGCACCACCAGCCCATGCCACCCCGGTGGGGCCCTACCTTCTCACGCAGGGGCTGGGTCCCCTCTGCACTTCGGAAAGCCCCTTCAGAGTCTGGGGATGCTTTTGCATCCAGGGCTGCCCCTGTCCTGTCCCTGATCCGGAGGGGATGGAGACATCTCGCCAGGAAGGGTTTGGGGGCTGCCCAGACTCCAGAGCCTGGGGCAGATGGGGACAACCAGGGGGTTGATGGGGACTGCCTGGAGGTCAGTGGGGACCACTAGACACCCTCAGGGGCCAGCCGGGGGTGCGTGGGGCCAGGCGGGGGTCCCGAGGCTGGCCGGGGGACGCGATGCCAGCCGCATGCTGATGGCTCCAGCGGCAGCGCCAGGGCCCGACACGCCGCGGTGCCACCTTATCTGTGCCCGGCAGAAGGGAGGGCTCGGGGCAGCCGCGGCGAATGCAAACAAGGAGCTGTGAGCCGGAGTAGCTGGGGGGGTGACAATAAAGCACAGGAGGAGCTTCCTCCTGCCCAGGGCCCCCCTCGTGCTGCCGGGGAGGGGGAGCAGCAGCACTGGAGCAGGGACCTCCTGTGTGCCCCCTGAAGCACCCACCCGGGAGCAGCCCTGGGGCTCTGGGCTAGTCTCAGCCTCCCACGTCAGCTCTCAGCATCACCTGCAGCCAGGACAGGGTCCCCCAGCGCACAGGGCTCATGCTGGATGCCGTGGGGAAGCCCATCCTGGGATGATAGGAACTCTTCCCTCCTCCTCTTTCATCCTATGCCACCAGCAGCCATATCAGGTGTCCTGGCCTTGCTCATCCTCCGTGTGCCCCCCAGCCTGCGTTCCCCAGAACGGGGTACAGAGACACTCCAGTGGAGCTGGCCAGGCTCACACTCATCCCATTCTGGAGAGTGAACCCTCTAAAAACACCAGGGGGATCCATTGGTCCACCCCAGCTCTGCCCTGGCTCTTCACGGCCCCTCCAGCACCACCAAAGGGTGGGTGTCCACCAAAGCTCCCCCCCTGCAGCAGCCCAGGACAGGGACAGGGATGCACAGGGAGGTGCCATGATCTCCTCCCCGCAGTCCCAAAATCCCGGTATGACCTTAAAGCCTGGAGAGGCAAACACAAAGCTGAGGGGCAAGACTTGACCCCCCTCAGGACATGGCCCTGGGGGACATGGGCTGAGATGTCCCCATGCTCAGGGCTGTGCCCAGAGCCTCCCACAGGGACGGGACAGGCAGCAGACAGACCTGTTTTCCTTTGCAGGAGGGGACTGGCCCTCACTGTTGCCCTGTTTCGGGGCCACGCTCTCTGACACCCTCATTAGCAGTACAGATCAATGTTTCACTCTTTCTACTTCATTATTTATGAGTTGGAGTCCTCCCTCCGCCGAGGGAACGCGCAGCCCCACCGGCTCCCTGCCCGCATTTCCTGCCCACACCCTGAGGTTCCCCTGGAGCCTCGTGCATCCTCAGGGATCTGCGCCTCACCCAGCAAGGGGAAGGCCCACGAGTCCTGGCTCTGGGGCTCTAAACCCTGGGAATTTTATCTTCATCCCAGGGAAAAAGGAGAAACGCAGAGGATGAGCTTCCTCTCCACACCCTGGGATGGGAACTGTGGCCCCATGAAACCTCGGGAAGGTGCCCCGTGCTTGGGCAGTCCCTTTCGGGTGGTCGGTGCAGCCGGGGGGGACAGGAGTGGCTGTGCCTGGAGGGGCACGATGTGCATTTGCAGCTTTTCCTTCTCATGCCCCATGAACCCATCCCAGGGAGAGCCTCATCCCGAGCTCCCTGTCACCGTCCTGCTCTGGGGCACAGCCGCTGAGCCTGGAGCCCTGGGCAGTGTGCACGGGACAGCCTCAATGAGCTGGAGAGGATTAAGACCTCTGGACCGTTTCCATGAGGCTCCAGGGCTGAGCTGGCACTAGGGAGAATTGAGTTTGACGTGGAGATCATGCCGCTGCCTTTTGCATTGGATTCTGCATCCTCTGCCCTGGAAACACCGGGTGCACAGGGAGAGAGAGCCAGGCAGGGAGCGGGAAGGGGCTGCAGCAGTCCCAGCAAACCCCAGCCACGCTCCTCCTCTCCTCCTTCGCTGGAGCAGTGAAGGAGCTCTTGTGATGGGGAACAGATCCTGTTCCCCACAGCACCCCACTGCTCCCTGATGAGCCTCCTCCCCCTCCTTCTTACCCCACTGCACCTTGGTGAATCCCACTAGACACCCTCAGATCCTGCTAAACCCCGACGTGTGCCCCTCTGCACCCCCAAAACCTCTCTGCACCCCTGGGCTCCCTGCTCAGCCCACAGCTCAGCCAGGGGTGTTGGAGCTCTGCTCCTGCCACCTGGGGAGCATCCCTGAAAAAAAAACCCCTTGTATGGTTCAAACCTGCCCCGTTGGTGGGTTCTGGGGTGTCCTGCAGTGCCTGTGGGAGCTCGGAGGAGACGCTCAGGGGTGCTCACCCCGGGGGTGCTGCTGGTCCCCTGCTCTCTTTGGCCCTCAGCCCTGCGGGATCCAGGCTCCAGCCCCTTCCAGGGGACCCCAAATGCAGCCACAGCCCCCCGTGGCCCCACACGGCCCCGCGGCAGTCACAAGCCCGGGAGCCCCGTGGCGAGCGGAGCTCCCCCGCAGCGCAGCGTTAGTGGATAATCACGGAGCCGGAGTGAGAAGCATCTCCAACACAGCTGGAGAGAGCGGGCGCGGGAATTACTGATACCCAGACATTTCCTGGAGCTTTTGACAGTTAATAAACAAACTGCATGGGTCCATCTGGCTCTGGAAAAACAACTTGGGGACAGCATGTGGGCACCAGGCACGGCCACCGGCCCCGGGTAGTCCTGTCCTGGTCTGGGGCTGCTTCCCAGCAGTGTTCCAAGCCCTGGCAGTTCCCGCCACGGTCCCCAACGGAGCCGGTTCGTTTACAAATTCTGTAAGACATTCGAGTGATTTATGCAAATCACTTTTTAAAGCGGCACGCAAGCTCCTAAATAACTTATAAGCGTTGGAAACCGCTGGCATGTATCCGTTGTTTCCGAGCACCGATTCACCTCGGGCATCCCGGTGGTGCTCCCGGGGGCCTGGCTGAGCATCCTCACCTGGATCGTCGGCAAACTCCACCCGGGCTCATCCCCCGCATCGGCCTCTCTCCTCGGCTGAACAGCGGCAGAGTTTGACCCTGGAGGTTGCCCCGTTTTCCAGACAAATGAAGCAAACCCAGTGGGACATGAGCTGCCTGGCGTGAGATAATCGGAGGTGATGGAGCAGAGGAGCTGCCACGCACGGGACCGCAGCCGCTTGCTGGTGGTGACTCGGCTCTCCCAGGAAGTGCAGTGGGTTGGGAGTGCCCCGACTCTGTTGTCTGCTCGGCAGCTCAGAGATTTTCCAGTATCACTGTATTTTGCTCAAAGCAAATCATCCGGAAAGCAGCCGTGAGCTGTTTCGCCCTCGGGCACGAAGCTGAGACACTCGCATGTTGCTCCTCGGCTGCCTCCTTGCCCCAGCTTCACCCGAGCATTCCCAGACCTGGCCAGGCAGGAGGACTGAGAAGCCCTCGGCTGCTTGTGGCTTTGCTCACCCCACACTGACACCAACGTGGGCAGGAACCCTTGTGGGAAGCCAGCTGCACTTCACTCAGCCGCTGCACCAGGACAGCGATGCCACAGCACAGCCCCGGCGCCGTGGCTCTGTGGGACCAGCACCGCTGAGCCCACCACGACTGATCTCGGCCAAGATGGTGCAGAAGATGATCAGGAATGAGGGATGAGAATGCAACCCTGGCACGGCACCGTGAGAAGCCACAACGTGCCTGCACCTCCCAGCCACTTGGTTGGAGCTGTGAACGGCACATCCAGCGCCTGAACCTCAGAGCTCTGGACATCGGTGGGATTAGAGGAGGACTTGTGGGATCGAGATCAGGCTCATCCAGTGTCATTTAGTTGCTGGCTCTGTCCAGGAGCCGTGCCCAGCCCCAGCAGCTCCCCCTGCACAGCAGCACCGTGCACACCCAGAGGGGTCGCACAGCCCCAAAGCTCTGTGCACACCCAGAGGAGTCACACACACAAAAAGCACCTTGCATACTTGGAGATGTCACACCCTAAAGCGCTTGGCACACCCAGAGGGGTCCCGCACAGCCGGAGGCGCCACACACACCCAGAGGTGTCAAGCCAAGAGCTCAGAGCATCTCAGCTTCACCTCTGGCCATTCCTGTTCCTCTTGCAATGCCTTTGCACATAGACTCATTAACAAATGAATTATTAATGATTATTAATAAGCTGTAATGGCATTTCTGGCTGCTGGAAGAGATGAGGAGGCTTTCGAGTGATATCTGACTGCAATGGAGGTGAGGATTTCACGGCTGAGGAGATGGCACCCTGGGCACGTGTGTCCCAAGGGATCCACGGGCTGAAAGCACAGCCCTGGACAACACCAGCATATGAGGGGCTCCAAGTTGCTCCTCTCAGCCTCCCTTTGGTGTTTTTCCCAGCCCCAGGCTGGGCAGTAGCAAGGTGCTCTCTGAGGATTCCAAAGGACCTGCCCAGGAACCTCCTGGTGCCATTTTCCCTCTCTCCCTGCTATCAAGCGGGGAGATGCTGGGCTGGAGGAGGCAGATCCTCCAAGCCTGTGGAGCCACAGATCACCACAGGGAGACCAGGAAATTAACTGTCTCATGGCCTTTTGCCTCAATGTAATTTCTCTGGCTGTTTAGAGCTGCCTGTGTTCTATCGCCTGTGGAGCTTGGCCAGGGCTCCCCAGGCAGCGCTGCAATTCCTGCTCCAGCCAGGGCTCAAGGAGCTCCTCACCAGCTCTTATTTATTTATACAGCCCCGACACTTGGATATTATAACCAATTATTTTATTTTGGAGGGTTTTTTTCTGTATGGAGGGTTTGGTGCGTTTGCATCCAGGCTCTTACCCCAAGGACGGAGCTGGGGCAGGGTGTTCCCACCCACTCTGTGATTTATCAGGGATTTTAAAGCCCTGCTCTCCCAACAGGGACAGGGAGACACTTCCAGAGCCACCGCATGCTGGGGCTGTGTGACTGCTCTGCTCGGATTAGATTAGATTTGAAAAGCGTGATATGTGCAGAGCCAGAGTGAGCGAGCCCAGCAAGGAAACCAGACCGGAATACTGTGGGTTTTTCCCCCCTCCAATAAAACCGCCGGCTCGAATCTGCCTGCGTGAACTGCCTGAGACATTGTGAAGGATGTCGGAAGAAATTGCAACCTGCTTACGGGTGATTTGTGATCGGCAGGAAACACGGGAAGGCGTTGGGATAAGGAATAATCCTGGATGCACGGGAATTAGTGACACCTCGGCAGCATCCTCCGCGTCCTGGCAGAGCCCTGGTGACCCCTCCGCGGCACAAAGGGACACTGCCAGCGGGTAAATCACCGGGAAGCTCTCAGCAGTACAAACTGGTTCAATTATAGGAGCGTAAACAGATCCGGGAGAGGAGGATGCGGCGGCTGCGGAGCCGTCACGGCAGATCACAGCCGAGGCTCCAGGGACGACACGCTCGACTGCCCTTAGAGCTGCCGGGGGGTCCCGGTTGAAGCCCCCAAGACCCGGGGCCAGCGTGGCTGCAGGTGGCCTCAGTGCCCAGGGCGGCGGCACCGGCACCCAACAGGGCTGGCTGGGAAGAGCTTGTCCGGGAAAGCTTTCAAAGATTAATAGAGTTTAAATGGAAGCGTTTGGAGAGGAGATAAGGCCCATCTGATATGAAATCATATGGAACAACGGGATCCAGGGAGGCCCTGGCTCTATAATGAAGTCCACTTAGCACATTACTCACCATAATGTGCTTTTTATTAAAGTCCTGTGCTGCAGGTGCTGAGTCTGCAGCCGGGAACGCGGGGCTGGAATGGCAGAGGGACCTGGAGTACCGGACCCTGCCACCAGAAGCAGCCGGGATTTGCCGTGAAAAAGGCACCTTTGGCTTCCTGTTTCCCACCCCCTGTTTGATCCAGGGATGCGACTCTGGCATCACCAGCTCCGAGGCATCGCCGGTGCCCGAGGCTGGGGCTGGTGGGCCCGCGGGGACGGGGTGGAGAGGAGGCGGAGGTGGGGAATAATACAGAGGAAAAACTCCTTTTTAATCATCAATTTTTCTGCATTAGAATGTGACATGCTAATCCACTGTGAAGCGTCTAATCTGGGGGATAAAGGGCCGGATAACACAAACTGCGCCCGGCTTGGCTGGCGGAGCGAGCCGAGGCAAGGTGGCAGCATCTGATAAGGGGTGCAGGATTAGTCCCGGCACAGATCCCGCCTGCCCGGGCAATCCCACCTTGCTTGGCTGCCTCTGCTGTGTCTCAAGCCAGGGTCAGGGAGGGATGTGCAGCCCTGGAGCCGTCCCAGAGCGGCTCATCCCGCCCGGAGCGGCGGTGGTTGCACTGCCGGTGCCTCCACCACCATCTTGGCAGCTCTGGGAGCTGCAAAGCTCATCCCCGGGCCAAGACACGTGGAAAACCTCATTTTGCTCCCTTTCGATTGGCACAGCCGGGTGCGTGGTGGGAGCAGGACAGCTCAGCTGTGAGGTCTCCATCTGCCCCAAATGTCCACCCCCACCTGCGGCTCTGGCTGCAGTGGGGCTGCACCTCGCCCCGGCCCTTCCCAGCAGCCAGCCCCGACCTCCGGGCACCCCCAGGGATGACGAGGGCAGCTCAGCCCCGGCTCAGCCAATCTTTGGCAGGGACGGGCAGTGCCCGTCACAAAACCGAGCGGGTCCAGCTCCCGGGGCGTTTTCTGCGACAGCCTCCCCGGGGCTCGGAGACCTGGGATAACAGAGCTTGCAATGTTGTTTTCTCCTCGCCTCCTCGGGGATTGGTTTATCTCTATGAATAACTCCATCCCGGCTTTGATCTCCTCTGCCATTAAAGCGTGACAGGCTGTGAAATGTGCTGTTGCTGCCGTCAAATCCCGCTCCCGCTTCTCCCCCGCCGCCTCCGTGCTCCCCCGCTCCGGGGAACCTCCTTTCCGAGGCCCGTGAGGAGCTGCAGAGCAGCGAGCGGGGCCGAACCGCCCCGGGATAGTGGCCAAACACGGTGCCGGAGGCAGGAAAAACCCATCCCACGTCTCCCATCCCACATCTCTCACCGGGGCGGGGAGGAGAGCGTGGAGCTTCCTCGGTCCCAGCGCCGGGTCGGGTGTGGCGGCATCAACCCAGCACCCGCCACGGGGGCTGATGTCACGGCTAATTATAGCATCCCCCGTCCCTCGCCCCCGCCAGAGCTTTACCTGAGAGAGGGTAAAAATAACTCCTGGCGAGGGAGTAGTTGGAACGAGCCCAAGGACTCCTCCAGCATCTCCAAAACTTGCACAAACCGGGACCGCACCCCCCTGCCTGCAACACGCGGCTGCCGTTTGTCCCCAATCTGGGGGTCAGGACACTCTCCCCTTGGCGCTGGTGCCACCGTGCTTCGGGCTGCGGCCGTCCCCGGTCACCTTCAGCCCGGCTCGGGTGTCGCCGCTGGGACAGGCGGTGGTAACCGGAGCCGGGCCGTGCTCGCCCTCCCGCCCCGCGCGGCTGCTGGGAACCAGCCCGAGCGCTCCTCGCGAGCTGGTTAAGCCGAGCGAGGCAGGTTAATGGTCCCAGTCGATGATGGAATGTTTTCATTACAGCATCTTTCTCGCTCTCTCCCTGCTGCAATTGCTCCCAAGAAGACACGTTAAACCTCCCCGCGCCGAGGGAGCGGATCCGCCCCTCGCTCGCACCATCAGGGCCTGGCTGACGGCCCCGGGCAGCACTGCTCACCCGCCCGAGCCCTGCCGGGGCTAAACAACCCCCTCAATCTTCAATTCCTTAATTCCATTTCCCTTATTCTCTCCCTGCTACAGCCATGGCACAGGAACTCATTCCCAGAGCTGGGAGCAGCAGAAATCCCACCCCAACCCCAGACAGCTCCTACCTGCTCTTCCCTCTCGAGAGCATCCTCCAGTGCCAGTCTGTGTGGGATCAGCCCCGTGTGTTCCCAGCCTGCTCCCACAGAGCTGAACAAGCCCAGCTCTCCCAGACCCCCTCCCAGGAGCATCCCTGATGCTGTTGCAGCCCAGCCCTGCCCTGCGGCTGCACCTCATCCCCATCAGGTGTCCACAGTGCACCTGTGACCTGGCCCCCGTGTCCTGGTGGCTCCCAGCCACCCAATCCACATTCCTGACCCTCTCCCAGGAGGAGTTTTCATCTCAGATTCTCTGGGATGCTCCCAAAAGGTGTAACCTTGATCTTGGCTCGATGAAATTTCATCCTGTGGCTCTGGCACTTGTTCCCAAGGTCATCCCCTGCTTCTCCCAGGTCCCCAAGTGGCATCTGCCAGTGTCTCTCTTATACAAGGGTGCTACTGAAGGGAATATTGAGCTTGGGGAGCCCCAGGATGTGACAACCCACTGTCACATCATGGATCACCGCCCCTGGCAGGGATCCTCAGTGCCCGTTCCACTGGCATCACCTGCCCAGGAATCTCAGATAACTGCGCTAGTATCAGATCAGATTTTTACTGAGTTCCTGACTGATTTGTTCTCCCAATTTGTGGTGTCTGTCTGCGCCAGGATGTGCTCAATGACTAAGAACCCCGCAGGGTGCACGGGGAAGGAGACAGCAGCCGAACCGAGGGGTTGGGGTGAGCTTCTCCCACCTGGGCAGAAGCCCAAATCTCCCATCCAGCCCCTGCACATCCAAGTGCTGCCGGATTTAGATTCTCCCCCTGGGCCGGTGATGGCAGTGCCGGGATGGGGCTAGAGATTGCTCTGTGGTCTCTGGATGCTTTTATGAAGTGCTGAGTACAGGAAAACAGCAAACCACGAGAAGGGGCCGCACTGCTGCAGAGAGGAGACGCCTGTGCTCCTGGCAGCTGCCGGCTCCATCCCAGCACCTGCACCAGAGCTGCTCCCTGGGACCCCCAGCCCAGCTGGTTCAGCAGCACAAGGCATGGGTGCATTCCTTGAGGGAAGAGCTGGCTGCCTGTGCCCCACTGGGATCCGAAGCATGAGGTGACACTGCCTGGGCTCTGCAGAAGGACTCATTGCCTGAACAGCACCCAAATCCTGCCCAGACCAGCCCTGCTCGGAGGAGGATGGACCTCACACCGCTTGGAACGTTGGACTTGCCGGATTCTCCTCTGCAGGATGAGCCCGCAGGGATGGGCACTGCCAGGGCGGGAGGAGCATCGGAGGAAACTGAGGACGCCACAACATCCTTCCCCCCACCTGGAGCAGCACCAAACCAGGACAGTGTCACAGGCATTTTGGGAAAACCTCTGGCTCCAGCTGCCCTGAGGAGGAGTGCAGAGAGCCTGGCATACGGCGGCTCTGGAGACAGCCGGGGACCCAGCGGGGAGGGCCTGGCTGGAGCAGCCGCTCGGGCTGCCAGGGCCAGACCAAGCAAGGACGGGGGGCACGGTGTTGGGATGCAGCGCCGGGTACCTGCGCACGCACACACCGTGTGCCCCCAGCCTGGCAGCCCCTCGGGCCCCCATGGGAGCTCCCACGGCGCTTCTGGAGTCAGTGGTGTCTCTGCTCTGTCCTGGCAGCCGTAACCCGCCGGTCCCGGGGGGCCCGGGGAGCCTGCGGAACCGCCCCTCGCTCCTCCTCCCCTCCTTCTGTTCCTGATATACACTCCTCGCTCCGGCCCCTCCAAGCATCCCTCTGCTTCTCTTCCTCACTCCCGCTTGCCTCGCTCCTTTTCCCTTTGCTGTTTCTCCTCTCTGAACTTGCCCCTTCCCCCTCCCCTGCTTTCCCCAGCCCCTCTCTGCTGAGGAACTGACTGAAGACCCCCAGGCTGTGGCAGGGTGGGGGCCAGGACCCCCACCCCAGAGCCAGGTGGGGGCCAGGACCTCCACATGGTGGCAGGGACCCCCAGGCTGAGCAATGCCTCTCCAGATATTCTGCACCATCTCCTTCTCCAGTGAGGAAGGACCAGAAGATGCTGAAGCCACTGGGAAGGGAGAAGATGGAGCAGACGAGTTCCTGTATGGACAGGAGGAGGATGAAGAGGACGAGGAGGACACAGGGACAACCACGGATTTCGTGGCCTTTGCCAGCAGCTGCACCCTGCATGGGCTGAGCCACATCTTCGTGGAGGGCAGCCTGGGCGTCCGGCAGGCGCTGTGGGCGCTGGCCTTCCTCCTCTCCCTCTCCGTCTTCCTCTACCAGGTGGCCGACCGCATTGCCTACTACCTGGAGTACCACCACGTCACACTGCTCAGCGAGGAGGACAGCCCCGAGATGACCTTCCCTGCCGTCACCTTCTGCAACATCAACCGTGTGCGGCTCTCGCAGCTCAGCCGCGAGGACTTGCTCTATCTGGCCCCCCTGGTCGACTACGAGCCTGGAATGGAGCTGGGCTTCACCCCAGCCCAGCCCGGCTCCTGGGAGGAAGACGAGCCCCTAAATTTGTACGAGTTTTTTAACCGCACTTGCCATCAGCTGGAGGACATGCTGCTGAGCTGCAGCTATCGTGGCCAGCGCTGCGGCCCCGGGGACTTTGCGCCGGTGAGTAGCCCCAGGGTGGCCCAGCACAGGGAGCAGCTCCGGAGCCGATCGGTGTCGGATCAGGCATGGCAGGTGATGCTGCCCTTGGAGCTTGCTCAGGGACAGGCTGATATTTCAGCCCCCTCTGCCAGAGCTGGGGATGGCACCGGCTGTGGAGACCCGCTGGCGGGACACGGAGAGCATCCCCGGGGCTGCGCTTGCTAAGGACGTGCCTGGCACCTCCATCCTGGTGGCATCAGGGCTTGTGGGGCACCATGAGGTCTGAGCCCTCTGCCCTCACATGCCCCTTGCCCAGGCAGGCAGCAGCTCCGTGGTGTTGGGGCCATGCCGGCTGCCGGAGGCAAGAGCTGGAATGGCCGAGGAGGGATGGGGAGGTCCAGGATCCTGTCCAGCCCCATCCTCTGCAGGGATGGAGGAGGGCTTGGAGGAGGCGCCGGTGCAGGCATCAGGCTGAGTGCCACCACCTTGGGGAGCCACAGCTGCCGTGGGCTCTCTGAGGCCGAGGTGCTGTAAATCTGCAGTGTCTCCTCTGAGTCCATCCCTGTGGGAACATCTCCTCCACCAGGGCCAGGATGGGCAGTTCCAACACTGAAAGGTCCCGTGGGTCAGCAGCCTGGGTCGGACCATGCCCAGGCTGGGATGGCTGAAGTTTGGGGCTGGAGGCTCTCTCCTGGCTCCGCGCTGTGGCTCCACACAGAGGGGTCCTAGCCTCAGACCTGTGTCCTCTCCTGCAGGTCTTCACCCGCTATGGGAAGTGCTACACCTTCAATGCGGGGCAGGACGGGAAGCCCCGGCTGATCACTATGAAGGGGGGCACCGGAAATGGCCTGGAGATCATGCTGGACATCCAGCAGGACGAGTACCTGCCAGTGTGGGGGGAAACAGGTAACCCACTGCCCCAGCAGGTCTACTCAGCCACTGGCAGCTCCTGGGGTGCTGCCCAGCCCCTACCCAGCTCCTCAGACCACAGATCTACATCCCTAAGCCTCCCTTCTCTTCCCTCCTTCCATTTCTCATCACTTCTGCTCTTTTCTTTCCCTTTTCCTCCTTGTCTTTGCTCTTTGCCATGGCAACTCCCCATCGTTTAGACACGCAGCCATCACTTGTTTATAAATAGAGACAAAGACTTTCCCTGACAAGCTCCTGGGTGTGGAGCAGGGGGGTCGGGGTGGAGGGGGCAAGGACATGGAGCAGCAAACAGATGGACAGATGGATGGACATGTGGACGAATGACTAGGCCCAGGGGAAGCGTGAGAGGCAGAAGTTGTGGTCCCTCTCACAGCAGGCTCGGCACAGCCCCTCAGAGCAGGGACAGTGCCATGCTCACCCTGCTCCTCTCTGCCACAGATGAGACCTCGTTCGAAGCCGGGATCAAGGTGCAGATCCACAGCCAGGATGAGCCCCCACTGATCGACCAGCTGGGCTTCGGGGTGGCTCCCGGCTTCCAGACCTTTGTGTCCTGCCAGGAGCAGCGGGTAGGAACTGGGCAGGTCTGGGGTGTCCCCTCCCACCCTGCGCTGCGGGAGCAGAGCCTCCTCGCTGTGTCCCTGTCCCCACATCGGATGGGGAGGAGGACCCGATCCTGGGGACCAATGCCACGAGGGTCTGTCCCCTGCCACGCTGGGAGCTGGGAGGGCTTCTCTCCTCACTCTTGGCTTCTCTCCCCTTCCAGCTCATCTACCTGCCACCTCCCTGGGGGGACTGCAAGGCCGTGGCGGGTGACTCGGAGTTCTACGACACCTACAGCATCACGGCCTGCCGGATCGACTGCGAGACCCGGTACCTGGTGGAGAACTGCAACTGCCGCATGGTGCACATGCCAGGTGAGCCCCGTGCCCAGCCCGGCCCTGGCTCAGCCCTCCAGTGTGGTCCCACCTGGAAAACCTGCTCTGTGTCTCCCCAGGCGATGCCCCTTACTGCACCCCGGAGCAGTACAAGGAGTGTGCGGATCCGGCCTTAGGTGAGGCTGCCCGGCCCTGTGGGATGGAGCTGCGGGTGTTGGGTTTCTCCATCTCTCCATGCCCCTCTCTCCCCGCACAGATTTCCTGGTGGAGAAGGACAACGAGTACTGCATCTGCGAGATGCCCTGCAACATGACCCGCTACGGCAAAGAGCTCTCCATGGTCAAGATCCCCAGCAAGGCCTCGGCCAAATACCTGGCCAAGAAGTACAACAAGTCGGAGCAGTACATCGGGTAATGCACTGCGGCCGTGGCGGCAGGGCAGTGTCCGGCCCCTCCATCCCAAACCTCAGCCTGATGCCCCTTCTGCCCTGCGCAGGGAGAACATCCTGGTGCTGGATATCTTCTTTGAAGCCCTGAACTACGAGACGATCGAGCAGAAGAAGGCGTATGAGGTGGCTGGTTTGCTGGGTGAGTGTTGGTGGCTGCGGGGACTCCTGTGACAGTGCCCAGCCAGAGTCCCCCAGCAAGGTGGTCTCGTGCTGGTCCTGTCACCGTGGCCTCATTCCCAAGGCACCAGTGATGGAGCAGGGCACCCTGCTGCCATGACCAGGCACCAGTCACAGTGGTGATGAGTTCTGCCCCTTTCTCTGCTCCCTCTGCCACCTGACTCTGGGCTCAGGCCACCCTGATGGCTTCCCTCTCCTCTGCAGGTGACATCGGAGGGCAGATGGGGCTGTTCATTGGGGCCAGTATCCTTACAGTCCTGGAGCTGTTCGACTACGCCTATGAGGTGAGCATCTCCTCCATCCCACGGCTGTGCTCGTGTGGGACATGGGGATGTGGAGAAGAGCCACCCCTGAGCCCCACGGTGCTGAACTGTGGCTCTGGCAGGTGATAAAGCACCGGCTGTGCCGGCGGGGCAAGTGCCGCAAGAACCACAAGAGGAACAACACAGACAAGGGCGTCGCACTGAGCATGGACGACGTGAAGCGCCACGTGAGTACAGGGCACGGCACGGTGCCCTCTGCTCATCCCCCCTGCTCGTCCCCTCCTGCAGCTCGTGGGGTGGGGAGCCACCATTTTGGGGAGCGCTTGGGAAAGGAGCGGAGAAGCCAGGCAGAAATGCTGTCGGGGGGATAGCACTGGGTCTCTGGATGAAAGCAGCGACCCCAACATCTTGTTTAACCTGCAGAATCCCTGTGAAAGCATACGGGGGCACCCAGCAGGCATGACGTACGCAGCCAACATCCTACCTCACCACCCGGCCCGGGGCACCTTTGAGGACTTCACCTGCTAACCGACGTCTGGATGTACAACCTGAGCTACCAAAGCCCTGCGAGAGCTGCCCTTCTCCCCGCCAGCGCCAGCGGAGAGACACATCTAGGGGGCCTTTGCTCCTCGGCACGGTGGGACGTGGACAAGAGCGACGGCCTCGGATTTCGGGGCGGGCAGTGGGGTCGGGCAACGCCAGACCCCGGCGCAGCCCCCGCTGCAGCTGCTCTGCCCTGCTCCTTCAGAGACTCCAGGACGCTCCAGCCCGGCCGTCCCGCGGAGCGGGAGCAACACGCACAGTGGGCCAGGGCACGGGCCCACCCCGGCTCCCCCTTGGCGCCCCTCGGCCTTTTTAACTAAAACCCAGAAGCCAAGAAGAAGCAGCCATTTGGCCGCAGTCTCCATCCACAGCCCTGTCCGCCTGTCCTCCATCGTCTCCATGCTCATCCTACTCCAACGCCTTGGCCGCGCTCGCTGGGCCCTCTGTGCCTGGTGGGGGGATCATCGAGGAGCCCCCGGCGTGCCTGGCACAGGGCAGCAGGCCGGGAGTCCCCCGAGAGCACCTCTATCCCCTGGGAACACCAGCCCAGCCTTGCCCGGGCGCTCCTGGCACGAAGACATGGCTCCTCCACCTGTCCAGAACGTCTTCCTTGGGCCCTGCCCCGGGATCAGCCCTGGCAGCACCGGAGGGGGCTCAGCTGGGAGATGCCACCTCGGCTCTGAGGACACCGGGCACTGCCCCTCCCTGGCCACTCCTCCTGGGTTCTGGGCAGCCTGGCCAGTTCCAGCACTGCCCTGCAGTCCCTCCTGTCCCCAGCGAACCCTGTGGCCCCAAACCCAGCCATCCTCGGGGAGAAAGGCAGAAGGAAATCCCTGGCCCCGTGTGCTGCAGCCAGGGACACCTCCTTGGTACCACCATGGCTGGGTAGGCACCAGAGCCCCAACGCCCCCGGGATTCACTGGGGGCTCTGGGACCACAGTTCCAGCCCCGCTGAGTCCCTGACAGTCGCTGCCCTGGGGGGATTGGGGGATCTGTGGGTTCCCAGGGCTGCTGCTGCCCCTCCCTGGCACAGCCCTGTCCTGGCCAGGGGTCCTTGGCCACCGAGTCGCTGCCCCCCAGGCCTGCCAGCACCCACCACTCCCTGTTTGGCCCCTCAGCCCCCAGGCCAGAGCCCTCCCCAGGCCCAAGTGCTACTTATCTTTAAGAGCTTTTGCAATAAGTCTTTTTTAGTAGTTTTTGTTTCTAAACTGCAGTTTTGTTTTTATTCTTTGTCATTTTTATTCTTATTATTTGCTTCCTGACCAAAATTAGGAACTGGGGGTCAGTCCTTTGTATCCAGCGATCACCCAAAGACAACGGGTCGGCCACATCCATAAATTTTCTTATGGATTTCTCCTAATGTTTCATCGAGTTTCATTTATTTATTTTCTTTCTTTCTTTCTCTTTCCCATTCAAGCTTTTAAAGATGGGGCTGGGATTTGACCTTGAGGCTCACCTGTTGAAGAAAACTCTTTTTTGTTATTATGTCATCGGCATTTTATATTTCTTATATATAATATATATGACTATATATATATGTGTACATATATATATATATCTATCTATATGCATCATGCCAGTGTAGATACCCATCGAGTAGCATTTAGGCCTTGTTCTTGTGCCATTTTTTTTTTCTGTTACTGATCTCTGAATGCCTTCAAGTGTATAAAGTGTGGAATTCTCTCCGGTATCTGTACTATGTACACACATTTTCATAGGAAGCACAATAAGATGACAGATGCATTGTACATTAATACCTGCTACTCTTAACAACGACGATATAAAGAATGATATAAATGATATAACTCCCCCACGCCGAGCCTTTCTCTCTTGCTGAGCTGCTGGAAATGCTCCCCCGAGGAGGCAGGTGGGGACAGCCTCATCCCGGGATGCTCCTGGAGCCGAAGGAAAGGGAAGGGGGGAGGAAGGAGCTTTGGGCCAGACTTCAGCGCTGCCTCGGACATGCAGAGTGTCCCCTGGGCTGAGCCTCCCTTTCCTGGGTGCTCTGGGTGCTTCAGCTAGCTCCAGCCTCGCTGCCTTGCCTTGGGAGCTCATCCCGAGGGACGCAGGGCTGGAGGAGGGAGCTGACTGCTGCTCCCACGCAGGGAGAGGAGAATGAACACACACAGAGCTGTTAATCCCTGACAGCTCCAGCACCTCCGTGGTTTGGGATCCACCTGAGGTCCAACAGGAGTCACCGGGGGGAATTTTACCCTGGCAGGGACCTTGGGAGCACAACCCAAATATAAACACACCTTTTGTCCTAAAAACTTCCGGCTACAAAGAGCAAAAGTAACAACAGAGCAGATCCAACACTGGGCATCCAAAAGAAGCCCTCAGGACTCCATGGAGACCGAATAATAGGGCGTGGGAGTGGGCAGAGAACGCTGAAATGCCAACGCACATCTCCGCCACCCTCCCCCCGGTCCCTTGGCTCCGACCCTGTCCCCGCGGCTCCTGGAAATGGCAGAGCAGTGTTTTGCATCTCAACCGGAACAGTCTCACCCTGCTCTGATGCTTCCCGGCCACCGCCGGAGCTGCCAGGGCCAGCGGGTAGCATTTGAAGGAGAACGGCGGGGCCAGGAGGGCGTTAATGAACCCGATTAATGACGGCCAGAGCCGTGCCCGCTCCCTGCCCGCGGCATTCCCGGCGCTGCCCCGGCTCGGCGAGCTGTAATCCCCTCCCAGCTCCCGCTGGAGCTGCTGGCTGCGCTGGGAGAGGGTCACCCCCCCATCTGTCACATCCCAGGGCTCCGTGAGGACTCGGGGGAGGGCTCCGAGCCCCACGGGCAGCACAGCCCTGCGATTCCCGTGGGAACGCAGCCGGTGCCGGGCAGGTACCACGAGGACGTGCAAAAGCTGCGCCTTCCAGGCACGAGACTACGACGTGTCCTGGTCCGTCGGAGCAGGAGTGGGCTGGGAACATCAGCCCGGTCAGGATCCAGGGCTTCAGACTGTTTGGGAGCTGGGCACCCTCAGCCTGTTCAGGATCTGAAGCTTCAGCCTGTTTGGGATCAAGGGAGCCTCAGCCTGTTCAGGATCTGGGGACCTTCAGCCCGTTCAGGATCCATGGAACCTCAGCCCGTTTGGGATCCAGAGACATTCAGCCCATTCAGGGGCTGTGGAGATGCCCAGATCCCACCAGCTCCCCTCGCAGGCCGGAATTCCCGGTCAGCCCTCGCTGGCTGCCAGTGGGAACAGCTGAGAGACAATCACACAGTCCTGGCTGCTGCTGTCCTGGAGCCAGAGCCAGGCTGGCTGGGCAGGAAAGTTTCCATGGAGCTGCCAGCAGGTGCAGGGGAGGCATTTCCAAATCCGTTCCACCAAACCCTCGGGGCAGGAGAAAGGAGGAAGGGCACAATTAGGTCACCCCAGAGCCTCTCTTGTCCAGGCTGAACAATCCCAATTCTCCCAGCCTTTCCTCACAGCAGAGCTGCTCCATCCCTCTGATCATCTCGATGCCTCCTCTGGACTCGCTGTAGCAGCTCCACATCCTCCCTGTGCTGGGACCCCCAGGCTGGAAGCAGCGCTCATCAGATGATCATCATTAATTGTTTAATTAATACTCGTGGTGTGACTGCGCACTTGGCTTTTTCCATGGATTAATGCTGACTAGATTTGTGTCCCTTTTCTCTCTGAGCACACCAAAGTGCTTCAGGGAGAAGGAACTTAGTGTTAATACTTGCAGAAAGTGGCCTTTAACTCCAACCTCCTGCTCTCCGTGCAGCTCCAGGGGAGACAGGAATCCTTTCCCTGATGCTCAGCCTGAACCTGCACAAACTGGACCCATTCATGGCCATTTGTTTTCCCCATAAGCTTCATCCCTAAGATCCCAGAATCCCTGAGGCTGGGATCCCTAAGATCCCAGAATCCACCAAGTCCAAGCTGTGACCGATCCCCACAGAGCACTGAATGCCACGTCCAGTTGTTCCCTGGACAGCTCCAGGGATGGGGACTCCACCACCTCCCGGGCCTGAGCGCTGTTTCAGTGAAGAAATTCCTGCTGAATGTTATGGAGGGCAGTTCTGGGGCGGGGTGTCACTGCCACACCTGCACTTCGGAGCCCTTCATCCCTGGGAAAGCCACATCCCCCTCCCTCTGAGCGCATCCCGCAGCAAGGGAGGCTCCAGGACCAGGGCACAGGGGCTGTAGTCACGGCCCGGGAGCTGGGGCTGACACCCCACAACACTTCCCAGCTTCTGGATCCCGTACCCCCAATCCCAGCCCTCAAGGTCCCCGTTCCCCCCGCCCTGATCCCGATCCCGATCTCGATCCCCCGCCCCGCGCTCCCAACTCCCCCCAATCCCCGCCGCTCGCTCCTCCNGGGCCTGTATCGCTCGCCGCTGCCCGGAGCCGCCTACCCGGTGAGGCGGGGCGGCACGGGGCGGGGCGCGGGGCCGGGCGCGGCGAGCGCTGACCGGGTCTCTTCTCTCCGCAGCGCCCCGGGATGCTGCCGGGCGGTCGCCTGGCGCCGCAGGGCCCGGCCATGGGTCCTCCCGGGTACGGCGGGGGGCCCGCGGGGGGGCCCCCGNCCCTGCGGTGCGGCCCGCGCTGGCGCAGGCCGGGCTGGACCAGGCTCGCAAGCGGCCGGCGCCGCAGCAGCTTCAGCAGGTGCAGCCGCAGGCGGTGCCCAACCGCAACCACAAGTAAGGCACGGGGGGCACGGCGGGAGGGCGCATCCCGGCGCTAACGGGGCCATCCCGGGGCATCCCCAGACAATGGGAGCATCTCGGGGCAGCGGCAGCATCCCTGGGCAGAGGGGACATCCCCTGGGCTGGCTTGGGGTTCAGGAGGAATTTCTTCATTCCTCTCATTCTCAGGTGTCCAGAGAATGACCGGACGTGGCACTCAGTGCTCTGGGCTGGTGACAGGGTGGAGATTGGGTGGACTCGAGGGTCTGGGAGGTCTTTTTCAACCTCAAAGATTCTGGAATCCTGCAGCCATCCTGCAGCACTCAGGGGGCTGAAAGGTCCCGTCAGGTCCTTGTGCATTCCCCTGGGATGGGAGGACTCCTTGCTCCCCACAGACAGCACTGGGCAGGGCAAGGTTTATGTCACATCCCTTCAGCCTGATGTGATGCCCCAGTGAGAATGGAATTCATCTTGGATTTAAAATGCTGTTCCTGGAAAAGCCACTCCAAAGCTGATTGAGGCTGGAGAGTCACTTGGTGTGAGCATTGCGTCAGGTCCATCTTCCCAAGGGATGCACTGCCCTTTCCAACGGATACAGTTGGCTTTCCAACAGATGTAACTCCCTTTCTGAGTGCTCAGAGGGGTGGGAAACATTGAGACAACCAGTTGGTCACACTGGAGCAGGGCCCAGGAGTCACTGGCCAGTCAGTGCTGCGGGTTTGTGAGTTCTCAGCCCAGAGCCGTTCCCATTTTCACACCTGTTTTGCCTCTTCTTGCACCTGTCAGCGCCAAGAAGAAGAAGATGGCAGATAAAATCCTCCCACAGCGGGTGAGTGGGGCACAGGGAGGGGCTCAGGGGAAGGCCAGGCAGCCTGGGGCACTTTGGGGAGCTGATGAGCATTTCCATCCTTGCTTGGCCCCAGATCCGTGAGCTCGTGCCCGAATCCCAGGCCTACATGGACTTGTTGGCCTTCGAGAGGAAGCTGGACCAGACCATCATGAGGAAGCGCTTGGATATCCAGGAGGCTCTGAAACGTCCCATCAAGGTAGGGGAGGCCGTGGGTCATGTCTGGGGTTTGGGGGCAGCAGGAGGGCACTGAAGGGTCGTGTCCTGGGAGTGTGGCATATCAGGGGTCCCAGTGCTCTGGACACAGCCAAGGACTGGGACCAGTAACGCCTCTGTCCGTGCTGTGTGCCCCGGGAGAGG
Source organism: Vireo altiloquus (assembly GCA_013396875.1). Classification (NCBI taxonomy): domain Eukaryota; kingdom Metazoa; phylum Chordata; class Aves; order Passeriformes; family Vireonidae; genus Vireo; species Vireo altiloquus. The sequence goes on from VZRF01003181.1 coordinate 140,342, forward strand.
GGGAAATGTGAGGCAGCTGAAAACATTGAGCTCAGTTTTAGCAAAGCCTGTGCAGGGCAGTTGGCCCTGTACGTGAGGATTAACACGGAGCTGATGCTTTTTCTCGTAGCAAAAGCGAAAGCTGCGTATTTTTATCTCCAACACCTTCAACCCAGCCAAGTCGGATGCGGAGGATGGCGAGGGAACCGTCGCCTCCTGGGAGCTTCGGGTGGAAGGACGGCTGTTGGAGGATGTAAGTGGGAAGTACCCAACCTCAGAGGAGACTGTGGATCTGGAATTGGCACTGAAACCAGTTTCCTAGTGTCTGAGAGCACAGCTGGGGCTTGATATCCTCCTTCATCTCTGTTTTCCAAGGAGTCTGGTGGTGACGAGACCGAGAGCCCAGCTTGGAGACCGATGGGTATCCCCATGGCAGGACATGAGTTGTCCAAAGTTCTTAGAGTTGTGAGAATCACTGGTGAGAGCAGCTCAGTGGCACTTGTGTCCCCAGCTCTGAGAACCAGGGCACTGGCATTGTACGTAACTGCTGAGGGGTTTAACTCCCGCGAGCTCATCTTTAACTCCAGTCTTTCCCTTTCTGACTTGGGAACTTGATTTTTGAGCACACGTTGGTGAATTCAGGTGTTCAGAACTTCCAGGAGCTGTCGTGCACGGTGGCTGTGCTTGAGTGCTGAGACTTGCTGTCCTAACCCTCTTCCTCCCTGTGTTGCTTGCAGTCTGCTCTGTCCAAATATGATGCCACCAAGCAGAAAAGAAAATTTTCGTCCTTCTTTAAATCTCTGGTCATTGAACTTGATAAAGACCTGTATGGCCCTGACAATCACCTAGTAGAGGTGAGCTGCTTTTTGCTGTGTTTCCTCTAAAAGTGGGTTAGTGTTCCACCAGGTTGGGTTTGTTTGTCATTTATAACTTGGGAGGTGGGAATCCTTGAGGCTCCTGGCAGCCAGGAGCTCTTGAATTCTCACTTTGGCTTTTCTTCTCACTTGCCGAAGGTCGGAACAAATGTATTGACTCTTGTTTCACGCTCTAAGTGGGAAGACTTGGAGCTTTCTCTAGTTGGGTGGTATTTACTGGCAAAGCTTTTGGGTGCCCAGCAGCAGGAGCAGGGGGAATCATGTCTAGGGGGGCTTCTAAATTCTCTCTCATGTTCCAGTGGCACAGGACTGCTACGACTCAGGAGACAGACGGCTTCCAGGTGAAGAGGCCAGGAGATGTGAACGTGCGCTGCACTGTCCTGCTGATGCTGGATTACCAGGTAACATAGTAGGAAGGAATTCCTCCCTGTGGGGGTGGGCAGGCTCTGGCACAGGGTGCCCAGAGCAGCTGTGGCTGCCCCTGGAAGTGCCCAAGGCTAGGTTGGACGGGACCTGGAGCAACCTGGGGTAGTGGGAGGTGTCCCTGCCATGGCGAGGGGTGGAATGAGATTTTTTAAGGTCCTTCCCAAGCCAAACCACTCCATGATTCCGTGCTCTTTGTTCAGCCTCCCCAGTTCAAACTGGACCCGCGCCTGGCTCGGCTCCTGGGCATCCACACCCAGACTCGGCCTGTGATCATCCAGGCCCTGTGGCAGTACATCAAGACCCACAAGCTGCAGGACCCCCACGAGCGGGAGTTCGTCATCTGTGACAAGTACCTGCAGCAGGTGAGCAACAGCGGGGCTGGAACAGCAGCACCTGGATGGGTTTCCCTACGTGGGCAGCCAGGGGTGGCTGCACCAAGCCTCTGCTCCTCCCTCAGCCCTGTCTCTGTCGCAGATCTTTGAGTCGCAGCGGATGAAATTCTCTGAAATCCCACAAAGGCTTCACGCCCTGCTGATGCCCCCTGAACCGATCATCATCAACCACGTGATCAGGTGAGGCTGCTCCACCTGAGTGCCTGTTTTCCAGGGAGTGGGAGGGATGGATGAGGCTGGCATGGGAGGACATTGTGCTGTGTCCTGATTTTCAGCAGCAGTTCCCATGTTGCCTGTCACTGTTCCTTTGTACAAGAACAGCCCCCTCTCTCGTTACCACATCCCTCTTCCAAAGGCACTCCCACATCCCTGCTGTCCTTTGCTGTGGATAGAAGCCTTCTTTCACTCATTTCTTTTGCTGCAAAGCCATCGGTGGGCTTTTGCTACCTCTGGGAGTGCGGCTGACAGTGGCATGGCTTGTCCCTGTCTGTAGTCTGTTTGCTGCAGCATTGCAGAGGAGCTGCATTTGCTGCTTTCTTGAACTAGTCCCAGATTTTGCCTTCTTTCTGGAGCTACTCCCTGATTTTGGCTTCTTGTGGATGTCCCCAGTGTTGACCCAAATGACCAGAAGAAAACAGCCTGCTATGACATTGACGTGGAGGTGGACGATACCCTGAAAACTCAGATGAATTCCTTTCTGCTCTCCACGGCCAGCCAACAGGAAATTGCTGCTCTGGATAACAAGGTGGGGAAAGCTCCTTCAGGTCTGCTCTCCTTGTTGCTGGGCAGGGTTGTGTCTCTGGACAAGACAGGAGTGCTCTGTTGTTTGGAAGCTGCAGTGAGGTGAGCCATGCTTACAAATGTGGCTGTACCTGGAAATGTAATTTTTAAAGCAAACTATCTGGGGGAATATTGGTAGTATTTAGAGCAGGAAACTGGGAACTGAAAATCCTGGTAGGTGTAAGTCAACTAGAGAGTGTAAGAATTTGCCTTTGTGTGTTGGATCTCTTGATGTTTCTGACTTCTTCTCTGTTCAGCAGTTCCATTCTGTATTTGTCTCCTTCAGATCCACGAAACAATTGAGACCATCAACCAGCTGAAGACGCAGCGTGAGTTCATGCTGAGCTTTGCCCGAGATCCTCAGGGCTTCATCAACGACTGGCTCCAGTCCCAGTGCCGGGATTTGAAGGTAAAAGCTTTGTCTTGTGTGGAAGGTGGTCCAGTTCACACGCTTCCCTCATTAGAATGAGCTCCCACAGAGAGAAAGAGGCAATTTCCTCCTTGGAAAGCGAGGCTGGGATTTGAGTCAAGCGTAAGAAGGTGACCTGAGTGCACTGAGATGTCTGTGAGGAAAGGGGAGGGGTGGGTTTGCTCAGCACAGCCAGAGCTTTTGCACTCTCTGAGCTGTTGTGTCTTTGTGCTCCCCAGACAATGACTGATGTCGTTGGGAATCCCGAGGAGGAGCGCAGAGCTGAGTTCTACTTCCAGCCGTGGGCGCAGGAGGCTGTGTGCCGATACTTCTACTCCAAGGTGAGTGCCCTGAGCCGGGGTCCCTCTCCGTGCCTGTCCCTCCTTGGGGCACACAGTGCTGGGGGAAGGTGGAAGTTGCATCTTGCTCCCAGTTTGAGCTCACCCTTTCCCAGCTGGCTCCTGTGTTAACTGCGTGCTCTGGTGCTGCACCACCCGAGTGTGTTAATGCTGCGACTTGGCTCCTCTTGCAGGTGCAGCAGAGACGGCAGGAATTGGAGCAGGCCCTGGGGATCCGGAACACATAGGCTGCTCTGATCCTCCCCAGGCAGAAGCATCACAGCTGTTTGTGGAGACAGAGCTGCAGAGTTCACTGTTCCAGCTCACAGAATCCCACTCCGGCAGCGAGGCCCACGTTATTCATCCTGGCGTTGTCCCTGCTGGGGCAAGTCCAGGACACCTGGGGTCTCGTGGGCTGTGGCAAGCAGACAGGCTCCAACGAGCACACATTTCTACCTGGTTTTCTTCCTGACTGTTGCCTTGTCAGTCCCAAGGCTTCCATGAGCTTTCCCATGACTCCGCACTGCCCGTAGTGTCCCCGTAGCCAGAGTGACTCAGAGCCTTCTCTCAGCCCATTCCTCCCCAGCCAGCACCTGGTTGGGCACTCAGAGCTGGCTCTGAAGCCTGGCTCTGCTTTAAGGTGTGGCTGGGCTCTTCCCTGCCACGTTTTACAGGCTGTGCCAGGCACTGTCGTGGGCAGGATGCCGTGAGCTGACATACCTCCCTGCCCTCACCCCCTCCTCGGAGGGTGCTGCTGCACTGGGCTGCCTCATAGGTCACTCTCCTCCTTGAGGAAGTTACTGAACTGTGTAGAGAATTGCTTCTTCCCTTCTCCCTTCTTCCCTGCCCCGTTCCCTTCGTGTTCCGTGACGGAAGGTCCCAGGCTGGGATCACAGGGAGACAAGGCGTTGATTTCCTGCAGGGATGTGGAAGCGTTGGAGTGATGCAGCGCTCTGCACTTCAAACACCTACAAGTGGGTTCCAGCAAACCACGTGGCTGCTTGTTTTCCCTGGAGCAGGAAGAGGGGATGCAGCAGCTGCCTGGAATTCTGCAGGGACAGTGTTGTAGGCTCATTCCTTTGGGACAGTTGTCCTGTGTCACTTCCTGTGGGGACCAGAGGCTCCTTCGTGTGGATCCAAGGGTGTAACAGGACAGTCCTTGGAAATGGACATTTTTCCAAGCATATGTGAGTTAGCAGGTATTTCCATGCTGAAGCTCCTGTGGTTTTGAGTCGAGTTTTAGGCTGTGGGGCTGCCATAGGGCCCAGCATGGTTCAGGAATGTACAAATAGATTTTCTCCACTGTGAGGAGTAGCAGCCCCGATGCCTCCTCCTGGAATGAGTTACTGGTGGTCAGGCTTAGGAGAATGAAATGGCTCCTCTTCACCCCGATCCCAGTGGTTCTGCTCGGGACTGTAATGCAAATGGACTCAGAAGTTCATCTGACTCTTGGAATAGCTGCAGGATCATGTTACTGACAAGCCCTCACCCAGTTCAGTGTGGCTGGGGAGGCTGCTGTGAGTTGGAGCGCCTGGGTGGCCCTACTACTCCTTGTGTCTGTGTTACTACATGTCTGTGAGTAATAGACTCTCGACTTCCCCTCTCCTTTCCCCTTCTGAAATGCTCCTCTGTGGTACTGGGATGAAGGTCTTGGTGCTGGAGAAGCAGCCCCTGACTCCTCAGGGTACTCCCACAGGAGGGATGCTGAGTCCTACATAGGCAAACGTAGCTGTTGCAGAGTAACTGCTTTTCTTAACTGAATATTACGGTTTTTTCCATGGACCAAATTTTTTTTTTGTACTGTATCCTTGTAGACGTCACCCAGTTTTAATAAAAGACTCCTGTGAAGGAAGCTGTCCTCCTCCTTCTGTGCTGACAGCCGCACTCTCCCAGTCTCAGGGAGATGAGACTGGTGACTCCCGGGGAAGGGACAGGATTATCTCTGCTTTCTTTTCAAAGCCAGCGGGGTTAAGTGACTGGAGACAAAATGTTCTTCATATTTTGGCCATTTATAGTGAGCCCTTCGTGGAGGGATCTCCCAGCTTGCAGACTCTGCTAAGCCTTTGCAAAATGCTTTTTTGGTAAGCAAAGTAACTTGAGCAAAACTGGAAATCCAGTGGCCAGGGCTAATAAATCCTGAACTGTCCTGTGTCCACTTTGCTGGATTGTGGCAACCTGTTGGTCATCCCAGGGGAGTGGGGCAGAATTTGGAGGAAACTATTAAAGTTTACATACAAGAGTTTAAAATTATGCAGAAGGGAATTTATTCTCTTCATCCTGCTTGTTTACAGAACATAAATGCCTTGCTGCAGACCTGGGAGCCCCTGGGGCAAGAGAAAGATCCTCTGTGTGAAGAGGAAAGTGCTGCTGCCTCAGGCTGTGATGGGGACAGGAGCAGAGTCCTGGGGCTGCACCAGGCGGTTCCTGTTCCTTCGTGTGGGGGAAATGACACTTTTTAGCAATAGGGGGACAATGAAACGCTTTAATGCAGAAAGGCTGAGCAGTCACGAGTCACAGGCCTCACGGGGTCTACAGCCTCCTCACGAGGGGCAGCAGAGGGGCAGCTCTGATCCCTGCTCTCGGGGACAGTGACAGGACCCGGGGGAACGGCTGGAGCTGTGTCAGGGGGGTTGGGTATTAGGAGAAGGGTTTTGTCCCCCAGAGGGTGCTCAGGCACTGAACAGGCTCCCCAGGGAATGGTCACAACCCTGACCCTGCCAGAGCTCAAGGGGCATTTGGACAACGCTGTCGGGCACAGGGTGGGATTGTTGGGGTGTCCTGTGCTGGGCCAGAGCTTGGACTCCGTGATCCTCGTGGGTCCCTTCCCACTCGGGATATTCCGTGGTTCTATGATTCTATGACTCCTGGTTGTGAGGGATCTGAGCTGCTCCAGGGCAGCGCTCTGCACCTGCCGCGCACCGAGCTCCGGCTGTGGCTGGAGTGAATGCCCGGTGCCCCCGGGGCGAGGCGGGGCTGGGGGCGGGCCAGGGCCGCCCCTGCTCCGGGCAGCCTTGAAATAGCAGCGGCGGGTTCCGCGCTCGCAGTGCCCCGATCCCGGCACCATGGGTGGCAAGAAGGTTTGCATCGTGGGTTCTGGCAACTGGTGAGCGCCGGGCACCCGGGTCCCCTCGGCGAGCACCGCGCGGTCCCCGTCCTCCCCTGTCCCCCCCGGTAGCCGGTGCCAGCCGTCCCCATTCCTGCAGGGCACAGGGTGGCCTGTGGTGCCCAGGGTTCCCCAATGCCCACAGCCACGGCTTCCCTCTGCCCTCGCAGGGGCTCGGCTATCGCCAAGATCGCCGGCAGCAACACAGCGCGGCTGAACAGCTTCGAGAGCCAGGTGAACATGTGGGTGATGGAGGAGGAGGTGGGCGGCCGGCGGCTCACGGACATCATCAACACGGAGCACGAGAATGTCAAGTACCTACCGGGGCACAAGCTGCCCCCCAACGTGGTGAGTGTGGGCTGCCAGCAGCCTCTCCGAGGGGCAGAGCTGACGGCCAGGCTCTGAGGAGAGGCCAGCAGCTCTGGGGGGCTGCTGGAACCCCGGGGTGTGAAGGCAGGGGATGCACCGGGCCATGCGGGGCTCAGTTACACCCTCCCTCTGACCTTCATCTGTGCTTGGATGAGCTGCAGTCCTGGCTGCTTGCACTGCCCACCTTTGCCCCCGCTCTGGCATCCCACAGACTGGGCTGGAGGCCATGTGGCTGCCTCTAAGATGGCATCATCCCACTCTGCTCCAGCCCCTCTGCCCTTGCAGCTCTGGCAGGGACCTCAGCATGGTGACTTCAGGCCCTTCCTTCCTGTCCAGCTTCCCAGTCCCTAACAACAGTCATGTTCTATTCAGGTGGCAGAGCCAGACCTGCTCAAAGCCTGTGCAGGGGCCGATGTCCTCCTGTTTGTGGTGCCCCACCAGTTCATCGGTAAAGTCTGTGACCAGCTCAAGGGCCACGTGAAGAAAGAGGCTGTTGGGATGTCGCTCATCAAGGTGTGAGCAGGAGCAGCACTCGCCAGGGTGCTGGGCCAAGGCAGGGGAGCTGGAAACAGCCTGGCTTGGGGGGGCTGCTAAGGGAATCCAGGGATTTTGGAGCAGAAATGGGCAGTGGGGGGAAGAAGGGAAGTGGGAGCAGAGCCTTCGTGGGGATTTGGAGGTGTTGGTGAAGGGTGGGGGCATGTGGGGGCTCTCAGGTGCTGAGAGGAGCAGGGCACAGCTCTGCACATCAGGATCAGTCAGAGCATTGCAGCACAGGGAATGGTGGATCGGGGTGGAGGGCAGGTGTCCAAGAGGGGCAGGTGCTCGTGGTCTGGTGGGCAAGGTGGTGTTCAGTCAAAGGCTGGCTTAGAGATCTTTTCCAGTCTAATTGACTCTGTGATCTCTGTCCCTGGCTATCTCCCAGGGTGTGGATGAAGGACCAGATGGGCTGAGGCTGATCTCAGACATCATTCATGAGAAACTGGGAATAGAAATGAACGTGCTCATGGGGGCCAATATTGCCAGTGAAGTGGCAGATGAGAAGTTCTGTGAAACCACCATCGGTAAGGAGCCAGCATCCCTCCTCGTTAGCAGCTTTCATTTGTGATGAGCAGGAAGAGGCAAAGGGTGGAGTACAGTGCAGCTCAGACTCCTGCTGCCTCAGGTGAACTGGCCCTGTTCCCTGGGAAGACAGGAGGCTCCATAGGAGCTGGCTGAGCTCATTCCCAGGGTTTTTGATGGGATCACTCACTTCATTAACAACAGAGTTGTGTAGCTAAAAGTTCCTGCCAGCATGGACCCAGCATCAGGCAGCTGCCTGGCACACATTAAAGGGGTGGGCACCGAGAAGCCCTTTAGGCATAAGTTCCATCCTTGATTTCCTTGGGTTTCACAGGATGCCCACCTGGATCTCATGTTAGTGTCAGCCAGGGCTGCTTGGAAGTTCATCTGGTGACTGTTCCAAAATCCTCCACACTGTTGGGAACCATGCACAGAGCCAAAACAAACAGAACCATTTGCTGGCTCAGAAGTTGTGGCATTCAAAGTGTCTGTTTTATTAAACAACAGCAAACATGCTGGGCAGGAGGCTGGGGAGATGGAGCAGAGCCCACAACCCCTGTGAGCACACAGGACCCTGCAGGGACAGGGAGGACAGAAACCTCCAACCCCAAATTTGCAACCTTTGAAGATGCCTTTAACCTACTGAACATTCAGTAGGTCATTTTTGTCTCACTTGACACAGCAGCAGGGATTGTCCCTGTCATCTGGGAATGCCAAAGTTGAACATTGCTTATCTGTCAGGCAATGTGTGCCTGGCTCTGTGTGGACTTGCAAATGTTTAGCAACGTCCATCTTTTGGGCAATAGATTCCTCTCATTGGATGACCTTCACAAGAGCATGGACTTACCTCAGGATCTTCCCTATCACCTTCTTCCTCGTCCCATTGTCTCCTCAGGCTGCAAGAACATGAAGCACGGGCAAATGCTGAAGGACCTGATGCAGACGCCCAACTTCCGTGTGTCAGTGGTGCAGGAAGCCGACACTGTAGAGATCTGTGGGGCTCTCAAGGTGGGTGTGCAGGGCTTGGTTAGCAGAGCCTGGGGGAGGAGGGGTGATGGGCACTAGCACAGACAGCAGCCAGTGCTTGGGATCACATAGGCTGCTCATGGATGCAGCCAAGCCCTGAGCTCCACTGGGAAGAGATCCCTCCACATTGCCATTGTTTTCCAGAATGTGGTGGCTGTAGGAGCTGGTTTCTGTGATGGGCTTGGCTACGGCGACAACACGAAGGCTGCCGTGATCCGCCTGGGCCTGATGGAGATGATTGGCTTTGCCAAACTCTTCTGTAAGGGTCCTGTCACCCCCTCCACCTTCCTGGAGAGCTGCGGCGTTGCAGACCTCATCACCACCTGCTATGGGGGCCGCAACCGCAAGGTCGCCGAGGCTTTTGCCAAGACTGGGAAGGTGAGCAGAGCTGGAAGCGGCTGACAATGATACTTGTGTGGATGAAGCTGTGTCAGGGGAGGTTTAGGTTGCATATCAGGAAAAGGTTCTTCACCCAGAGAGTGGTCAGGCACTGAACAGGCTCTGAAGCTCAAGGGACGTTTGGACAATGCTCTCAGGCACAGGGTGGGATTGTTGGGGTGTCTGTGCAGGGCCAAGAGTTTGACTGGATGATCCTTATGGGTCCTTTCCAGCTCAGGATATTCCATGATTCTATGAAACCTACATCAACCTGGTGAGCAGGCAGGGAGGTGATCCAAGTTAGCACTGTGGGATCTGCCTACGCTTGGCTGGTGCTGCAGCCCAGCTCCAGGAACGTGGCACAGCAGCCGCGTTGCAGGTCCAGCTCCTCACTGCTGGGTTGTTTCAGTCCATTGAGCAGCTGGAGAAGGAGATGCTGAACGGGCAGAAGCTGCAGGGTCCCCAGACATCTGCTGAGCTGCATCGAATCCTCAAGAGCAAGAATGCAGTGGAGAAGTAAGTGCTGCAATCTCTGTGTGCTTTGTTGGGGTGGGGCTGGGACCTTTTCAGAAGCAGCAGGTGGGAAAAGGCCCCTTGGTGTCTCTGCACTGCCCACATCACACCAGCTGGGCAAGAATGGCCTCTGTTGGATGGGGCACAGTGCCACTGGCCCACCTGCTCCTGCATGCCATGACAGAAGTTGAGGTGCTCCAACTGCCATTTCTGGTGACTTTCTTTGTCTGCCCACAGGTTCCCCCTCTTCACTGCTGTGTATCGGATCTGCTACGAGGGAAAACCTGTCACTGACTTTGTCACGTGTCTCCAGAACCACCCTGAGCACATGTAAGGGGCTCTGGCTGCAGACCACAGGCCCTGCTGAGATGTGCTGAGAGCTCCTGCCCACACCAGCCTGATCTGCTGCCACAGCCTTGGACAGAGTCTGGGTCTCCTGGGAGCCTTTGCAGACTCCTGGAAGGGCAGAGGTTTCCTTCCCCAGCCCTGGACACTGAGCCTGGCACAGAGGTACCTGCTGACCTCTTTCTCTCTTTGAAGGGCTCATTTAATTTCTGCTGCTCTCTAAGGTCTGCCCTGAGCAGGGCTGAGCATCTTCCTCCTTCCACTTCCTCTTGCCACAGTGGATTCAGCTCTGGGAAGGATTCTGCCAAGCCATCACGATAGATAAGGGTTGGGCACTGCCTGAGAGGGCAAACAGTATCCCAAGTTCTCCCTCTTAGCCCCATGAGGCCACTCTGGGCGACACTAGCTCTTCCCTACCTGCAGCTGCTTTTGCATTCCCTGTCTGGTGGAGAGGGCACAGTCCCCTGCCAAGCTCCACCTGGTGAGTGGAGCTCCTCAGGACTTCCAAAGGCGCTGAGGATCTTTCTAAGCAGCACCAGCACAGACGATGGCATTCCTTGCCAGTCGGCCACGTGCTGCTTTCCCCCAGCTGCTCCTGCTGACCCTGGGACACTCTGGAGCTTGTTTATTTAGAGCTTTTGCTCTCTCTATCAGACGTGGCTCCAGCCCTGGGGAGCTCCCCTGTTGTCACAGGTTTGCCTGTGCTAATTCCATGCCCGCTGACTTCTTTCCCTGTCTCAGTTTGTCCTCCGGGGCTTGGCACTGCAGGGACCAACTGCCTCCAAGTCTGTGTGAGCAGCTGGTGTGGCCCCTGGCTTGTACCTGCCGAGGAGGCAGGTGGGTCACCACAAGGCACTTGGGTCATGTTGCTGTTAAATAAATGCTCCACAGCCACACTTGCCTTCTTCTGGCACACTTCGGCCTGTGCTTTAGATCGCTCTATGCTTCCATGTGTGGCTGTCCAGGAGCTGAGGAAGGAGGTCTCACACTTTCCCTCATGTGGGGATGCTGCAAACTGCCCACTGGCACAGGGGCAAGAATAGGCATATGATCCACAACAGGTACATGGAGATGTCCAATATCCCAGGACAGGGTAGAGGTTTTGGGCCTCACACTGAGCCCTTGAAATTTGCCCCTTGTCCAGCCAGGTGCCACGTGTCCCGCTGCTCCTCTAAAGCTGGTGGTGTTTGCTCAGGCCAGCGTGTCCAGTGGTCACTGGTCCTACCTGGCCTGGGAGGCTGGAATGCTGCAGGGCTCCCTGTTCTCCCCCATTCAAGTCCCAGAGCCAAGGGGTCTCTGACTAGCAGTGTACCTTTAAAAGAACAATAAACATGGAGAGGAAATAGAAGATGCTCTCCTTGTTCTGCGGCTCTGGTGCGTCGCTGTCGCTGGGTAGGTGCCTGCTGGACTTGCTGAGTGCTCAGAACAGGGCACTGCCCGTTCCCTCCTGGCTCGGCACCCTCCCATGCTGTCCCAGAAACAGCAAGAATGTCCCTGTAGGTCCCTGTTTAGCCACAACGTCACACAGTGTCCCACTTGCTTTGTCTCAGCAACGGTTCCAGGATTAAAATTTGGCTGTAGTACTGTGACGGGTTGGGATTGCAACATTGAGCGGGGTCCAGAGTCCTCACCTGGAACCAGCAGGAGCCAGGCCAGGACCCCACTGTACTCCACACACCCCAGGCCTCCCCTCCTCTGATGTTTGGGCTTCCTAGGACACACTATGGGATTTTATTCATCTCTTCCCAGCTGCTTTTCCCAGACTCGCCTTTTCCCTCTGTTATCTTTAAAGGAGCCCCATACTGAGTGACCTTTCCAGGGCTCTGAACCCTCTGCTCGGTGTCTTGCGAGGGGAATTTAATCTGCTGGCACTGCACTTGTTTCTGTGCCTTTTATTAGCCACGTTTTCTCAGCAGGCACTCCGCGACCTTTAAATTCAGCAGAGCTGTCGTACAGGGGGAGCCAACACGGCTTCCTCTGCTGAGGAGCTTTATTGAGCTTGGAGGGAGGATAAAGGAAGTCCAGCGTGTTCCTGCAGGGCTGGCACAACTTGTAGTTCTCTTTGTCTTCAAGTGCTTCAGGAATCCAAGTGTTTGGATATGGAGCTCATGCAGGAGAGAGGGTCCCTGAGCTCTGCTCCCTTGCACAAACTCCTGTCAGCACCTGCCTGGAGCTGCAGCAAGATCCTGCAGGGATTTGTGTTTAGCTGGGAGCTCCTCTGAGATGGAAATGGTTTGTGCATCCCCCTTGAACACGTTTCTTTGACCATGGAAGTGCCCAAGTCCCTTGCTGAGGGTCCTGGGTCTCACAGCGGGGGGATCAGCACGCAGATCTCTTGCTTTTAGACACCCCACACCGGAGCTGGATTTTCCGAGCTATAAAAAGTCTTCCCTTTGCCATTTGGAATTATGTTCTGCAGGCTCAGCACATCCCAGTGCCGCAGCCCTGGGAGCTGCTGCTGGGGGAAAGAAGGATGAGGAGGGGAGAAAAGAGTGACCCTGGCAGCTTCAGAGCTCGAGGGAGCCCTGGATAGAGCAGGGCTGGGACAGCAGAGTTCAAATGCTGGAGAGGAGCTCCGGAGGGGAGCAGCTGCCACAGGGGGGGACGGGAGGGGGCTTGGGGAACACAGCCTCTAGGGAAGGAGGCTCTGGGCTGGGGGCACACCGGGACCCTGGGCAGACACCAGGGCCATTGAGAGGGTGCTGCGGTCCTTGGAATGGCACGGGGACCCTCAAGAACGTACCGGGACCGTCAGGATGGCACCAGAGCCCTTGTGAAGCCACCGTGACCATTGGGATGGCACGGCGCCTCCGGGCCTCAGGGCTGCAGCAGGGCCCGGAGAGCCTCGGCTCCATCCATGCGCGGCCAAAGACTGTCCTCTGGGGGCTCCCGGCGCCGCAACTCACACAGGGAGACCCGCGGGTTGCGGGGACCCGAGGCGGCGGCAATGGCGGCGGGAGCGGACGCTGAGGGGAGACGGCGGCGGGGCGGCCGCCAGGGGGCGCTGCGGTCACCGAGCGGGCTTCCCGAGCCCGCCGGCGGACTCACGTGACAGCGGCACACGTGACGACACGAGCCATGTGACAACTCTGAACCACGTGACGCGGGCCGGGAGCGCGGCGGAGCGGGACGGGAGCGGTGAGTGCGGGGGGACGGGACGGGACGGGCTGATGGACGGAGTGAAGGACGGCACGGGCGAATCGGCGCTCTCGGCCCCGCGCACCGCCGCCTTCTCCGGGGCCGATAGTCAGTGAGTTCACCAGGGCCCGCTGCTCGGCCCAGTCTCATTCAACGTGCTCATCACCGACCTGGATGAAAGGATCGAGGTCTGGTGATGACACAAAACGTGGGGCAGTGGCTCATCCAAGGCTGCGCTGTTGTTCAGCGGGGCCTCCATCGGCTGGAGAACTGGGCAAACAGAAACCGAATGATTTATTAGAATAACCTAATGAGGCTCAACAAGAGCAAGTGTAGGATCCTGCACCTGCGGAGGAATAGCCCTAAGTACCATCACCAGTTTGGGATGATTTGCTGGAGAGCAGCAGTGGAGAAGGACCTGAGGGTCCCGGTGGGTGACAAGTTGCCCATGAGCTGGCAGAGTGACCTGGGACCAGGAGCAGTGGGATCCTGGGATGCATTGGGAAGAGCGTGGCCAGCAGGGCAGGGAGGGGATCCTGCCTCTTGGCCTTAGAGAGGCACATCTGGAGTCCTCTGTCCAGTTCTGGGCTCCTCACAACAGGACAGACAAGGAGCTGCTGGAGAGGGTCCAGTGCAGGCCACAAAGATGTTGAGGTATCTGGAGCATCTCTCCAGAAGGAGAGACTGTGGGAGCTGGGCCTGGTTAGTCTGGAGAGAATACTGTGAGGGGATCTTATTAATACATATAAATACCTCCAAGGGATCAGAGAAAGGTGCCAGACTCTTTTCGGTGATGCTCAGAAACAGGACAAGGAGCAACAGTCTTAAACTGCACCACAAGAAGTTTCACCTCAACATGAGGAAGAACTTTCTATCGAGGGGGGCAGAGCACTGAAACAGCCACCCATGGAGTCACGGGAGTCTCCCTCTCAGGAGACACTCCAGGCCCACCCAGACACATTCCAGTGTCACCTGCTCTGGGTGACACTGGGGGTTGGACTGAATGATCTCCAGAAGTCCTTTCCAACCGTGCCTATGCTGGGATTCTGTCTCTCTCACAGGTGCAGCCATGGTGTCCAGAAAGCAGCTGGCAGACTTTGGCTACAAGGCGTTCTCGGGCTCCATGATGCTGCTGACGGTGTACGCTGGGTACCTGTGCAGCATCCGCGTCCAGAGGATGCTCCAGCATCGCCGTGAGCGGGAGAACACGCCTGGCCCTGGGAGCTGAGCCTGTGCTGGGACACACCTCGCATTCCCAGCCCCCCCTGGGCTGGGGGAGGCAGATGGAGCACAATAAAACCCGTGTGAAAGTGGACGGTGTGGTGGTGCATGGTGTCTCCCAAATCAGACTGGGCTGGGAGGGACCTTAAAGGTCACTTGGTTTCACCCCCCCTTTTATGGGCAGGGACACCTTCCCCGAGTCTATCACCTCTATCCTGTTCTCCCAAAAAGCTGTTTCTCCTGTGCTCCCGGCAGCAGCCCAGGTGCTCAGGGACACTCCCTATCCTCTGCTCTACTTCATCAAGATGAAACACTTCACCCCAAGTTTCTGAAGCAACTTTTAATTGGAGATAAGAGTAAACAACAGTATAAAATGGTAACAACTCGAGAAGTTTCCAAAATTCTGCTCCTGATTGACCGTTCCATTGCCCCCAAGTACCATTGAGTAAAAAAAGAGAAGCAAAGCCTATAGTGTGGCTGCTCTTCCAGCCCCGGGTTCCTCCACAGCTCTAACATCAGAGCAGCAACAATCATTTGTCTCAGAGTACAGGAACAAAACATCTCATTTTTTGGAGAGTTAAACCCAACCCACCAGTTCTGATCCTCCCTCTGATCCCGGCTTAGCCAACTGAATCCAGTAGGTCTAGAGAAGTTTTCAAAACCACAATTTGTAACAGGAAGAAAACAATTTAAAAGGCCTGGATTGTGCTGGTTGTCTCAGGGGCAATAAACCACCCCCCTCCTCCCTTGCAGAAGGCTTTGGTCAAGACTTCGGAGGGGTTTGCAGCACCAAAAGAGGCAGCAGACGCTGGCCTGGTCCCTGGTGACAGCAGAGATGAGCAGCTGGGACCTCCCCAGCACCCTGGGGCAAGGCAGAGCAGTGGTTCTGGGGTAGCACAGTTCAAAGCTTGGCTGGGAGAAGAGTCTCTGCCTCACCTGGGGCAAGTTGGGATGTGGAACCTGCATTCTCCGTGCTCTGGAGTGGCTTCTGGAGTGCATCAAGAGCTGCTGCACTTGCCCGGAGTGAATCATCACTGAGTGGCACTGAACCCCGTGGTCCAGACCTGCTCTGCCTTGAGCTGATCCCAGTAAAAGCCAGTTTGTCACAAACAAAGACACCTCTGCAAGTATCAACAGGACTCAGGGGTGTTTTTCTGTACTTTCAAAGTACAAAATGGCTTGAAGTGAAATCTGCAGCTTTCTTTTTGCCCCGGTCATTGGCTTCATCCCTTGTGCTGTGCAAAGCCTCTGACTGGTCAGGGTTGTGTCCATTTTGGGTCTGCTGGAGGTTTCTGGGAAAGGGTTTTTGATTAAAGATCACTTGGGAATGTGGAGCTCAACACAACTAGATATTGAAAGAGAAGTTCGTGTTTGCTCAAGGCCAGTCCAGGGCCTTACTCCTCTCCTGTCCACTGGCCACTGGCCACGTGGCCGTTCAGGCGGTTGGAACCGTTACTGGAAGTGCTGAAAATTCCTTTTGTGCTGTTGGAAG
This sequence comes from Vireo altiloquus, assembly GCA_013396875.1. NCBI lineage: Eukaryota > Metazoa > Chordata > Aves > Passeriformes > Vireonidae > Vireo > Vireo altiloquus. The sequence continues at coordinate 156,185 of VZRF01003181.1, forward strand.
TCACATCCTCCTCCTCGGAGCTGCTCTCCACGTCACTGCGGTCATCCTTGGACACCTAAACATTGACAATGGAATTGGGTAGTGGGAGAGGAGGAGGGGAGTTGAAAAATTGACAGAAACCAGCAGTTAGAAAGTTGTGTCCATGTGATGAATCACTTCCACTCACATCTACCTCCAACATTCGAGCCTGGTTCAGTTCAAGCTCCCAAGAAGGAGCTTGTCATCACATTAGGAACAAGACACAGACACTGAAAAAGCCAATTGGGAAAGATGAGTTCCATTTTCCAAATATTCAGTGTATCAGTGAAAGCACTTCACTCTTGCTCTCACCAAATCAGATATTACAGATCTGGCATTGTTCTTGTCTTCCAAGACCTTCTCCCTAGATCAGTTAAAGGCCATTTTTCTAAACAATTTGGTTTGAGTCAACAATTTCTCCTGCCACAATCTCAAGTGGGTCTGACAACCAAAAACCAGGAATGTGTCAGTTTGAGAGAGAACATTTTGTCCTACAAGGAACAGCTTTGCTATTTTAAAAATTAACCAGCTTTATTTATCACATCACTGCTCGAACAAAGCACCTCCATTTCCACAGCCTGTGCTTCATCTGGGAGATCCCCTTCAGGAGCAGGAGCCTGTTTGGACAGGGGGATGGAGAGCAAAGGCAGCATCTGATCCAGCAAACACCTGCTTGGAGCAGGAGGAGCCTCAGCCCAGGGATCCAGATCTGCTTACAGAGTTAGGCCTTAGTTCAGAGATTGGCTGCAAATCCAGCCTAATTTGACTTGCATGTGGGATTTTGAACCTTCCCAGGAGGAGTTTGGTGCTGGATGCTCCAGCCCTGCAGAGCCAGAAGGGGAAGGGAAGAACCCCTAAACCCAGCCCCAACTGCAAACCTTGGGTGGTGGCAGGTGCCAGAGCCAAACCTCCCCAGCGTGAGCCGGGCCTGGGGAGCAGCTCCTGCTCTGCCTGAGGCAGCTCCTCACTCCCCTCACTCCCCTCCCCTCGGCAACTCCATGTGCCAGTGCTCTGGCTTGCAACTTTTCAAGGACTCCAGGATTTCACTCTACTCTGCTCTCCTGGAGTCAGGATTCGGGCTCTCCAGCAGCAGGAAGTGGTTGAACTCCAGGGAAGATCTGGCTGGAAGCCAGGTGAAGTTAATGATCTGCAGGAACTTGCTGGATGTCCTGGCTTCTGCCTGTTGCCAGAACTTTTGCTATCTTTCCCCAATCTCCTTCTATATTGGAAGTTCAAAGGGTCATTGGAAGGAAGCAGAAATCCCTTGAAATTCTTCATGTTCTTGAGGGAGAAGTGACTGCTTTACTGCTTTTCACAAAAAGGAGTAAATTCCTCCTGCCCTCTCTCCCTCAGTCTGGTGCTGATGAGGAGCAAAGACAGAAATCGGAGTGTGTGGGTGTGTAAAAGCAGAAAGTGAAGGTTGTTCAGGCAGGTGACAGCAGGTAAGAACAGACCCCAGGACATTGCTCTGACCTTTGGAAAAACCAGTATTTTAGCACTTTTTCAGGACCAGGGAGAGAAGGAGAAGGCACCAAAACCCCAAGACCAGGGCTCTGCTTTTGTCTTGGCCTCGACACAGACGTGTTTCAGTGAACAAACAGAACCACAGGTCACACTTACATGCACAGGGTGAAACTGTCCAGCTCCAATCTGGCACAGAGAAAAGGAGAAAAGAATGAAGAAGACAGAGCTTAGAGTCCTTTCTCTGGCTAGGTCACCTGGACAGGAGAGAACCAAGGAAAGGGAAAAGGTGTAGAACTCAGGATATAGAAACAGCTGCAGAGAATGAAAATCAGGCATTTGTAGTAGCAGCTGTGGGGAACAGATGAAGAGCTTGTACCCTGAAACCTGCTGGCCCCCAGAGTGAACCAGAATATTTCTATTTTTCAAGGCCACATTCCATGTGTAGGGGCAGCTGAAGTCAAACACAAAATAATGCAGAGGCATCAGAGAAACCCAGATCAGAATATCAATGTGTGATAGGAAAAAGCATTTGTGCCACTAAATCAGCTTTTTTGCCGATTTCAGAGAATCATGGAATGGTTTGGGTTGGAAGGACCTTAAAGCTCAGCTTGTTCCACCCCCTGCCATGGGCAGGGACACCTTCCACTATCCCAGGTTGCTCCAAGCTGTGTCCAACTTGGCCTTGAACTGGATGATCTTTAGGGTCCCTTCCAACCCAGGCCATTCTGTGATTTTTGACAACTAACAAACCCCACTGCATCCTTGGGAACCCTTTCCCTGAGTGCTGGAGCTCAGTGCCTGCACTGGCAGACAGAAGCCAGTGAAGATGCACAATCCCCAGCACATTCCAAGGACCAGCTGAAGCTGAGAAACATTCTGTATGTTCATCCTGTTGTCCAAAAGACAGCCTGCTACCACCTTAAACTCCAGAGTGCATTAACAAGTCTGTCATAATTGCTATTTTAGGACATTTGAGCAGACTGGAAAATTGAGTTATTTCCTTGCATGCCCAGGAGAGACTCCCTGCCTCTGAACACACAAGTGCAGAGCAATCAAGAGCTGCCATTTTTGTGAACTCCTGATGCAAGTCCCTCAAGAACCAACACCAGCCCTCACTGGAAAACCCAATTTCTCATGATTCCTTAGTAGGTCTTGTAGGAAAGAGGACCCAGAAGCCTCCCTCAGTCTTACCTTGCCCCGCACCAGGGCCTTGGAGGCTGTGCGGATGATGAGGTAAGACCAGATGATATGCAAGACCTGCAAGGTCACCAGGAGCCCGTTGAACAGCCACCAGGAAGGGTAAGGACCGATCAACTCCCAGCTTTCAAACAGGGTTGTGTTCAAAATCCTTAAAGAGATCCAGAAACACGTTTCAGATCGGCTGTGCTGGTCCAGGGCTTCCAGCTCTGACTGGAGGTGCCAGGCCAGATGCACAACAGTTTGTGTCTCACTGAGCATCTGCTGCTCTGCTCTTGCCAGAGTCAGGAGACTGAGTAAAGCTCATTAGGAACATTTGAACTGAGCAACAAACAGAACATGTGAATGTGCTGCAATTTGGTTACACACACACGGATCTGCTGCCAATTTTCTTCTCAAAAGCACAAGCATTTATTTATAACAACTTCACAGGAAGTGATGTCAGGCTGCTCTGGTCACCGAAACAACCGTTAACACCTTCCTGCTTGGGCAGCTTTCACCCACACTTAAAGATCAAAAATCCTATCAAAAATTGTGTGGGTACAGGAGCAGGGCAGAAATTGTCCCTCTGTGCTGGGCACTGTGTCCCATCCTGGGCCCTCACAGTAAGGGATATTGAGGGACTGGAGCATGTCCAGAGCTGGGAGCAGCTGGGGAAAAGGAGGCTCAGGAGGGACCTTCTGGCTCTCCACAACTCCCTGACAGCAGGGGGCAGCTGGGGAGGGTGTCAGGCTCTGCTCCCAGGGAACAACAGGACAAGAGGAAAGGGCCTCAGGATGTGCCAGGAAAGATTCAGGTTGGACATCAGGAGGAATTTTTTCATGGAAAGGGTGGTCAGGCATTGGAAGGTGCTGCCCAGGGAGGCAGTGGAGTCCCCATCCCTGGAGATGCCCATGGCACTCAGTGCTCTGCTGGGCATCGGTCAGAGGTTGGACTCAATGGTGTCAGAGGGCTTTTCCAATCTCAAGGATTCTGGGATCAGGAAGGATCTTTGTTCCCAGAAGGCCTCCCTCCCTCCCTGGGTGCTCTTCTCTTCCCTCAGAGTTTTACAGATTCCTCCAGCCAGGCTGGAAGACTCAAAACTGCTTTATGGCCCAAGCTTTGTGTTTCTTTCATTACTGTTTTGCTGTTCTTGTTGCTGGGAGTTATTGCCAGTCCTTCAGCAATTTAATAAACACTTGAGATTTTATGATGCAGAGAGGTATGAAGAGACCTTTAACAACCACATTAATTTCACACAGCTTTTAACATTTCACAAGAAAAGCAAAACAAGCCTTTCAAACAGGAACCAAAATTCCCCCAAAAGGCAGCTCCAGAAATATTTAACTCATAGCAGGTTTATGAAAGAATTAAATCCAATTCCAGAGATCTGTTGATTCTTTACATTACTAATTAAGGGAGGGAATACACGTGAAGTGAAACAGCACAGGGTCTGCAGTACTGTTGCAGCTTGCCAGATTCCTCTACAAAGCTGAGACATTAGAGCCAGTGGAAAACACATTAAAGATTTACAGGATGCTGAGCACTGGTGTGAGGTAAGAGCATCCCCTCACAACCGACAGCAGCTGCAAAAACAACTCTCTTCTGTCCCTGGAAGGAGCCTACAAAGAAATAAGAATTAAAGCTCTTCTTCATCCAGAGTCCTTTGGTGCATTTACTGGAAAATAAGCAAGAGCTTTAACTCAGCCCTGATCCTAAAGTGAAAGGATTGTTGCTGCCTACCAGGCACCCAGAAAGAATGGGAATGTCAGGTGTCCATGGCCTAGGAAATAAATACACGCAGTAAAAATGGTGTAACCAAATTGTCATCACACACAATAAATGGACAACAGCTCATTAACCAAAGCACCTCTCCAGGTCTGACCTACTGAGGTGAGAGGGAATCTCATTATGGGGTGATTCTCTGTAAGCCATTTATCCAGGGTTTTACCTCCCAAGAAACCTCAGACCTATTTCAGGCTCTGAACAGTCACGACACAAGGACAGGACAGAAGTGTCATAAGAATCAGAAACTGCAGTGATGACTAAGCCAGATACAAACAAAAATTACCTCAAGAGACTGTGCCTCACTTGTAATTATTTCTAGAACTTCTTCAGAGAAGCAGAGAATCCTTCAAGCCTCTCAGAGCAGATTCTGGCTGACTCTGTCATCACTGCAGCAGGGGAGGGGCAGCTGTGAATGGGATTCTGGACTCTTCTCCCAGTCCCTCAGCTCACTGAGGAGAGATTTCTTCATGTGCCCATTCAAACCTCCTGCCCCAAAGAGCACCTGGGCAACCCTCCAGGCTGCCTCGAGGGATAGCTGGAATGCTTGGGAAAAGTCTAAAACCAAGACTCTGCTGAAAGGATTGGGAGAACAAGCAAGACCTCCCAGCTCCAGGTGCTTACCAGAAAGGGTAAATGCCCAGCCGAGTCACGATGAACACGACCCCAAAGAGCATGAAGAAAGCATCACACAGACGTTGGTACTTGGCATAATTGGCCAGTTTTGCAGCCTACAAGAGACAAGAAGCGTTAATTACCCAGCTGGAGAGCTGCAAAAAATAAAAAAATCTCAATCACATTTGTACAGTTTAGAACAAAGAAGGATTATTGTTACTATTTTTATACTATTATTTATATGGTCCTACAAGAACGATGGGAGAGACTATTGACAAGGGTCTGGAGTGACAGGACAAGGGGGAATGGCTTCCCACTGCCAGAGGACACAATCACCCTCCCTGAGAGGGTGGGGAGGCCCTGGCACAGGCTGCCCAGAGAAGCTGTGGCTGCCCCATCCCTGGGAGTGTCCAAGGCCAGGTTGGATGGGACATGGAGGAACCTGGGATCGTGGAACTGGATGATCTTTAAGGTTCCTTCCAACCCAAACCATTCCGTGGTTCTGTGACTCTCAGCACTCAAGCAGTTTGGAGGAAAAGCTGACAAGGCAGGATCAGCAGCACAGATTTCATGGCACATTTAATGCAGTTTATCAAGAATGGGAATGTCAGCTCATTCCCCTGAGATCACACCAGCATTAGGGATGCAAAGATTTGAAAGGAAATTCACCTCCAAGAGGAAATCTGAAGCATCATGGAGGCATAGCACCAGAGTTCCAACCCGCACCATGTTATTCATGTACGAGAACGTGATGAGTCCAATCGTGGCCAAATGATGGACGAACATGATCAGGAAGTCCTGGAAAAAGGAAAACCACCAATGAAGACTCTTTGGCTGTCACACAAATGCAAAAGTTTGGAACAGAGCCACCCAACTGAGTCACCGGGGTCACAGGATTCTTTTGGTTCAGGCTCTGACTCCACACGAAGCCCAGCTCATCACACTCCCACCATCTCCACGAAAGCTTCCAGAAAGGTCTCTCAGCTCTGGTGCTGCTGAAGTCAGAGCTCTGCCTGCTCAGGATCAGCACAGTCTCTTTGGCACACACACAACTGTACTGCAGACCCCACAGAAATGATTCAGAGAACAAGATGACCCTTATTTTTGGCCCCTTATGGTTTTACAGACACGCTGCTCGTCCCCTGAGCTCCTGGCACACATTTAAGTGCTGTTACTGCTGTCAGTGATCAAACCCTGCCAGGGCAGAGCAGGCACAGAACACCAGGTAACTCAGCAGGAAGAACAAAAAACGTTTACAATGCACAATATTCAGAGCTGGTTTGCACTTCAGCCCTCGGGTTCCTGTACCTCACCCTGCTGCAGTGGGGAATGTCATCCACTTGTTAAAGTCTAAATTAACCATCATAAACAGAGTCCCAGAGCTTGTTCATCACTCCCTGTCTGCAGCTCCACTGTATTCCACAGTGCTTCACCTGCTAATATTTCAGCACAGAAAAAAGCCGGGGTAAACTTGGCTTTTTTTAACAGCCAATGCAAAAATTGGGATAATTTGCTGCTTTGCAGCTCATGTAAAGGAAGCAATAAGCCAGGATTTACTGGGGACTGTTCTCCAATGGCAACAATAACCAAATCCTGGAACGCAGCATGACAGAATTAGATTTGAGCAACTGCAACCACTCATCATCTGCTCCTCACATAGATGAGAAATTCTTTTCAAAACCCCATTTATTATTGCCTTAGCATTTGCCATTTCCTCAGCAGCTTCAGCAAGGTACTGCTTTGAGCAGCTCATTTTCTTGTAAGCCTTCCAGTTAAATCTAATTTTGGGAATGATGTGTTAATTTTTGATTGGGAGGTACTGAGTGATGCTGTCCTTTCCCCTGGAAGGTGAAAGGAACTCAAGGATACCCCTGGCTGCAGGTCAGCCTTGCTCCTCCCTTGTTCCCAGGACTGCATGGTGCTTACAGGAGAAGGAAGGCTCACAAAGGTGTAAATGAGGAAAAAACATAGTTATTACTACCTTTTGGCCTTCCTGGCCAGGCACACTCCCATTTTTTGTTAGTCCTATCTATTTATTATTATTTTTATTATAGCATTGAGTGGTTAATGCAATTCTGGTTCATCTCACCTTCCGTTTAATGTCTGTAAACTGAGAAAACATGAGGGACCAGTAGAAGGCCAGCTCCAAGATATAGTAATAATAAAGCCTGGATGTTAGAGGCTGGAAAACAGATAGAGATAGTACAATTACAAGACAAAATAATTAAAAATTTACATTAAAATCACTTTTTTTCCTTCCTCCTTTTCCATCTCACTTTGTTCCTCCAGAATTCCTGAGGCATAAGTTAAATCATTCAGGTTTAATAAAAACAAGCTTAAGCAACAGGCATCTTACTCCAGGCTTACTCACACAAATATAATTGTGTTTGAGCTTTTTTCCAAAGGAGTAAATTCCCTTGTCAATATTTACAACTCCTGCTGAAGCCTCTTGGAGAAGGAAAACCAGGCTCTGGAACAGACTGTTGGCCTCTAGGCAGTAAATAAATAAATTACCACTATGATTTTATGCCTTTTTCTCCCACTTTTAATAATCTCAGTAGCAAGTAAACATAAAGTGACTATGAGTCAGATGTATCTGAGGAAACCTCACTGTTGCCAAACCTACCCAGGATGTAAAGGCACAAAGAGTAAAGGCCAGAGTTTTAATCCAGTATCAATAACAAAAATAAAACCAGCAATTGTCCAAAAAGTTGGAATTTAGGAGGTGTTTCTCTCATACCTGGAAAGGGTAGTTGTACCAGCACTGTCGTGTGTCCCAAAACCAGGGTGCCTAAAGGGAACAGGGAAGTTTTTATTGTATATAAATTGGGAGTTATATAAAAGCCCAGTTTGCACTGGGTGTTTTCCTCCCCAGCACCTAAAGGCACCTGACACTGTAGCACTGCTTCACTGAAATTTTACCTTCATTTTGCCATTCAAATTACATTTATTGTAAAAAACCTAGTGATTTAAAATCTAATTTGTGCTGTCAATGTGAGTTCTGCTGCAATGAGAATGTCTGGAATAATCATACAGCTCTAATAATAAAAAAGACCCAAGGAGATGAACCTGTATCACTTCAAGAGGGAGAGGAGAAAAAAAAGCAGCAGCTCTCCATAGCAAAAAAACCAAACCCCACCTTGTTTTTTCCAACATTCTGCAGTAACATGACAAATAATTTTCTATTATTTCCAAAATGAAAGATCTGTATAGAAACTTCTCTATAGTGTAAAGAAGGTCTTTAACAGAACCCCCAGGATCCCAAATCAGGGATCATTCAACTGCAACCACAGAGAACAAGAATGGGGGTGACAGAGCAACTCACCGTCCAGAGAAACCTGATTCCGTAAAAAAATATACTTAAATAAAATGTAAATCTCCACCTGGAAAAAGAAGTAAAAAATAAACTTAGGACATAGAAGCAGCTTCTGGTTAATATTTGTACAATTAATTGAAATAATTAGGAAAACCCCCAAATCTGACACCTGAAAAGCTTTCATTCACCTTCATTTCTAAACATTTCAGGTAAGATAAACCTATTGAAGAGTTTTCACACCACCCATGAGTTTGCATCAACAGCCAAGTTTGAAATTCAGGGTGAACATGCATCATCCATATGCTTTAAGAGACAAGATAACAGCAAGCAAAGTTGTTGTTATCCAGAGGTATCCTAATGTATGTATTTGTCCCTCTTACCTTGTGGCTTTAAGTAGACAAAACCATACTGGGGGAAGAATTGAAAGTTACTGGAAAGGAAAGAAACCAGCAGAGGAGAAGTAAGTCAGGAAAAAATACTGAGATTCTACTGCACTAGAGAGAAAAACTGCAGGAGTTTGGGGGAAACAGGGAAAAAAGAATGGACTGAACAGAGGAAAAAAGGAAGCCAAGGAGTGTCTGTAACTGGGAGAGCCACAAGGTCATTCCTGCGGGAATGGGAACAAGCTCTGGGCAGGGACATGGCTGTGCAGGAGTGTTCCAGGGGATTTACACCCAGTGTGGGCACGTGCACACACAGACACGGACACAGAGATGGACATGGACACACACACACAGAGAGATGGACATGAACACACACACGTGTGCACACAGACACGGACACAGAGATGGACATGGACACACATGTGTGCATACAGACATGGACATGGACACAGAGATGGACATGGACACACACACAGAGATGGACATGAACACACACGTGCACACAGACATGGACATAGAGATGGACATGGACACACACACACACACAGAGATGGACATAGAGATGGACATGGACACACACACACGTGTGCATACAGACATGGACATAGAGATGGACATGGACACACACACACACAGAGATGGACATAGAGATNGTGTGCATACAGACATGGACATAGAGATGGACATGGACACACAGACACACACACGTGTGCACACAGACATAGACATAGAGATGGACATGGACACACAGACACACACACGTGTGCACACAGACATAGACATAGAGATGGACATGGACACACAGACACACACACGTGTGCACACAGACATAGACATAGAGATGGACATGGACACACAGACACACACACGTGTGCACACAGACATAGACATAGAGATGGACATGGACACACAGACACACACACGTGTGCACACAGACATAGACATAGAGATGGACATGGACACACACGTGTGCACAAAGACATGGACACAGACACAGAGATGACATGGACACACACACATGTCCACACAGAGATGGACACGGACACAGAGATGGACACGGACACACACACACGTGTGCACACAGACATGGACACAGAGATGGACACACACACATGGACATGGACACAGACATACACACACACACTCTCAAGTGCCATGAAGGACCTGGCCCAGTGTCTAAAGTTGCTCAGCACTGACTCCTGTACCCCATTCTGGTCTCTCAGGCATGCCCACAAAATATTTCAGAAATTTAAAACCTCCTTTAACTGCCCTCGTTTGCTTGTACAGGAATTGCGGCCCTGGTCTGGCGGAGCAGCTGCCCCCAGGCCCAGCTAGAGGAGAACACATAGCTAGAGCTCTAAGATGAAGCCCCTCTGCACAAACATACATGCTCTCACAAAATTTAGTGAGGGTGGTGGGTTTGTCCTGGTTCCTCCGATGCCGAAACCAGCGCTGGATCTTTCGGACATCCCAGTCCAGCTGCTTGGACAAGCCTTCTAACCTTTTTCCATCTGGAGACTGAAGGAAAATGAAACAAATGTCATTTCTTCTGCTCCTCAACCTACTTTCAGTCCTGCACTATGATGGAAATAATGCACAGATAACAAAAAAACACACCAGGAAGAGACCATAGAGAATCTGGAAGCAAGAACCCACTGCCCCAAATGGTCATTCAGGTTTAACCTTCATAAGCCACTAATTACTTAATTACTCAGAATGGTTTTGGTTGAACATTTCCTCACCTATTTCATCAGTTGTTAAGACAAAGAATGTGACTGTTCTGTGTGTTAATTTGAGGGGAGGAGCTGTTAAAGTGTCCTGTCCTACCCGTTAAAGCTGCACATCAATTCAAGCAGCCCAGAACTTGGGAGGAGCAAAGCTGAAGATGTTTAAGGGTTGCTACTCAGAGCAAGGACAGGGAAACGTTAAAGAGTTGGTTTAACAGAGTAGATACTTGTATATTCCAAAAGGGCATTGTAGAAATTGTGTTATTTCTGTTATCAAAGTTTATAAGTGAAAATATATTTGAAACTGAAATACTTCCATGACAAATAGAGATATAATATATCCCTGTTCTCCAGTTGGGAACTCTACTGGGATTTTGTCTGAATGAAGACAAATGGACTTATCAAAGTGAACTGAACCTGGTAACTCCCTCCACAATGGCCCAGGAGTGAGATAATTCAGACCAGCTCTGCCAGGGAGCTCTACCACTGAAAGATGATAAACACATTTTACTATTTGAGTTACATACAAACCACAAAAGCTATGCAGAATGTTGATTTAATACAAAATCATCAGTCTGTCCAGTTGAAAAGCAAAATCAGAGTAATTTGATTTCCAGCATTGAGACCATGACTGCCCTGTCGCTCCATCACACCTCATCTCTTGGCACCTTCCTGGGATTTAATGGTTGGGGCACTGGGAAAGCACCTGCCTCCAAGGGGAATTCTGGATTCCTGAATCCTTCCCCTACACGAGGGCCACCCCCAGCCTGACTCTCCAAGCCCAACAGCAGCTACAGCACACTGGGACAGTGAAAGGTTTCATAAGCCAGACAAATTCTGCACAGCCTGTGACCTCTTGGGTTTTCTAAACATTAATTTCAAGGACATCCCCCACATTAAAGTTCTCCCAACAAAGGGCATCAGATTCTGGGGATTTTTCAGTTCACACGTCATTCCAAATGCCTCAAAACTTTAATGTTCCCACAAGGCAAGTTTTTTGAGGTTTTTATAGAATTTCCCTTTATCTGCTCCAGTAGATGAGGTTCAGCACCACCAAATCTCAACAGAAAACCTTCCATTTTGTTATCTTTAATGAAAATCTCTTGCACTTATTCAATACTGAATAAAATACAGTGGGATTCTGGAATTCTGTACTGGTGTAGGCTTGTGAGCTTAAGGGAAAGAAGGGCCAGGAAACAACCCAAAGAAACACCTCCTGCCACCATTAGATGTCCTGCCCTTCACCAGGACATACTTAATTGACTGAACACTTCCCTGAATAACTCACTCCCGCTGACAACTGCTGTCCAGGTTTACAGTAAATGGCAAAAATGAGAGGAAGACATTCACAACAAAACCAATAAAATCAGAAGAGGAACTGAGCTCAAGAAAAAGAGGAACACTTTCCCAATAAAAGTGGAAGATGCTGGGAAATCTCTTGTGTGGGATTCTCCAAGAATCCCCACTGTACAACTTGGACCAAAGGCAGGGAACTAAAGGAAGAAGCTCAGACCTGTCTATCAGGGGAACATTTGTATTCCAAAGAAGATTCTTCTGGGCACAAAACCACGGCACAGGGAATTTAATTTGCTACCAGAAGGACGTGCCAGAGGCAAAGTAAAACCAGAAGGAGCCCACTCATGGATGCACAGTGTGAAATGTGCATCTCAAACCAGAAAAGTGGAAGTAAAAAGCCCCCCTGTGACACTTCCAGGCCTCCATTCCCTTTGGAATGGAGAAGGAATTTGAAGCGTGACTCACCTTAGTGATGGATGTAAACACTTTCTCTAAAATTGCATTGGGTTGGGCTCTGTGAGGTCCACTGTCCTGAATGCCAAGGTTTATGGCACATGGCTTGGCAATAAACCTGCAAGAATTCCCCAAAAAGAGCTGGATTAAAACAAGATATTTATTTCCCTCGTCTGCCTGAATCACAAGGACCTGGATTTGTCATCAACCGCAAAACCTGGTGAAAAAGCTTTTGAAATCTCCCCTCCACCAATTCCCAGGTGAAGAAAATTCTTTTATTAGTCCATTTGGTAACTGCAGACAGCACATACTGTGCACACCAGAAAGAAAAATGAAATCTTAATGCCCTTGGCTTGTAAGATTCCGAATGTGCTCCCCAGGGGGATTCTCATTCCTCAGCAATAAAACAATAGACTGATAGCAGTCTGCTGTGAACAGAAATGCTGGAGATGAAGCCCTAAAACAAAGTATCTTGTTTCCAAAATAGGCCTTGGTGTCACATAGCTCAGAAAAAAGGGAAGTTCAAGTGACACGGCTCCCAAAAGAAACTTTTTTAAAAAATTTATTTTGTCTTTGGGAAACATAAAGTGGCTTTTTTCCTTCAGGACAGAGAGGAAGATGCAAGTCCCCCAGTCTGAAAGATCCCTGATCTCGGGATCTCACCCATCCCACGTGCTCTGTGTATTCCAAACTGATTTAACTCTTCCTGGATTTTATAGCACAGACTCTGGAAACAAGCCTGGGTTTGCAACTAAAACGAATATAAACATGTTCAAAATTACCAGGTTTTGCTGCATGTTTGTGTCAGAATGGGCTCAGGGTTCCCAGGGAAATGTCTGCATTACCTCACACGTGAATTGTTCCTCTCCTGTTAGTGGGCAAAAGCGGGGCTTGAAGGAGCAATATTTAGTATTTTTAATCAGTTATTTTGAGAAAGAACCTGTTTCTCAAACCAAATTTTAAAAGGACACAATATTTGTACCATTAAAGCCATTTTGCTTTCAAAGAGAGATTGTTTCAGAGAGCTAAGCTGAAACTACACATATTTAGGAGCCTCCCAGTGCCACCAAGCAGAAAATGCTGCTTTTTCCAACCATAATTGTTACGATTTCTCCTTGTGTTTAAAAGGAAAGATTAAAATTCAGGAGAATCGTGGCTCTAAATGCTCCAACAGTAATTATTCTTGGGAATACTCACTTAATGCTTCAGGAACAAATATCTCTGGCTGTGTTTAAAAACAGTCCCAGGTTGTGGGGTTTTCCCTTGAGGAATTACAGATCAGCTTGTGACTGATCCCAAAGGAACACCCAACTCTCAGAAAACACTAAACAAACGATAGACACTGCAGGCCCAGGCTTCCCTGTCTGCCCCAGTTCTTCTTATGTCTCTACTCAGGGTCCCCAAGGTTGAAAAATCCCTCCAGGTTCATCGAGTCTAAGCTGTGCCTGATCCCCACCTTGTCCCCAGCCCAGAGCACTGAGTGCCACGTCCAGGCCTTCCTCAGACACCTCCAGGGATGGGGACTCCAAACCTCCCTGGACAGTGCCTTCCAATGCCTGACCAGCCTTTCCACTAAGAAATTCCTCCTGATTTCCAGGCCCAACCTGACCCTCCTGGCAGGGAGTTGTGCAGTGTCACAAGGTCCCCCCTGAGCCTCCTTTTCTCCAAGCTGAGCCCCGCAGCTCTCTCAGCCTCTCCTTGTACTCCAGACCCTTCTCAGCTCTGCTCCCGTCTCTGGACACACTAAACTACATTTCAACACCCACAGCTTTAAAAAAAAATAATTAAAAAATAAAAAAGGAAGGAGTGATTTCCTTTGAGCTTGGCTCCAAAGGCTCACAGCTTCCGCCACAATCCAGACCACCAGCCAGAAATCTGGTGGTGGCACTTCAAATTTTTGGTCCCAGAGCAGGTTTTCACATGTGTTTTGCACTGGATCCTGCAGTGACAAAGTTCTGTACAACCCCCAAAATAGGAAAAAATACTGCCCAGACAGTAGAATTTCCATTCTTGGGGATATTCAAACCGAACAGCAGAAGACCACGGGTAACCTGAGCTGCCTGAATGTTGCCCTTGCTTTGAGGAGAGGATTGGATGAGGTGGCCTTGAACAGGTCCCTTTTAATCTAAATGATTTTATGATATCACAGAAATCTTAACGGCAACAAACTATACCGAAGGTCAATCTACTGCCACACCTTCCAGCAAAAAATTATCATCACCTAAACACTTCTATTAAACCTTTATCAACAGGGATCAGCTCACTCCTGAGCCTACCTGGCCACCTTTTTCACACTAATTGTTAACGTCGACTGATTTTAAACCCAACACTATTTTTCAAGTCCACAGACTCATATGTTATAACAAACAGTTCTCAGGCATGTTGTGCTTGACAAAAAGGCAGAATCTGTCTTTATGGAATATTCCTGTTTGGCTGGTGACTCCCTATTACAGCTCTGAAAGGAACAACAATCTCCAAAGTGAGATTTATTAAATACGCACTCTTTGAGTTTGTATTTCCATAATCTCTCAATTTCACTGTGTTTAACCACCTCATCCCACAACAGACCTCATGAAGGAACATCTCATATCACTTTTTTCTCCCCCTCCCCAGCTGGAGCACAAGCTGCAGATCCTTCCTCAGACCTGTCCAGTAACACCCACATCTGGTTCCAAAGAGTGTTCCAGTGCAGCTAGAAACACATCACATCCAGGTCTTTGCAGATACTTGGGATTTTTTTTTTTGGTGCCTGCAGTGGGACAAGATGTGCAAGGACAAATACTGAAAAGGATAGTCAAGGATAAAAAATATAAACCCAAATTTATGGGCAGAAGTCTTTATTTTTGCTGACTGGACAGAAATCCTCACCCTGTCACTGTCTTTACCTTCCTGTACAAGTCCTTACAGTCATAAACTGCCCATAGACAGACAAACCAATGATTATTTTGTCCATGTCATGATGCAAAAAGTAATTTTTAGTGGAATTCTATCTAACAGAAGTGTGTCAGTGTTACAAGTGTTGTAGCACAAATAACTTCCTCACACTGAGGAGCTACAAAAGGAGAGAGAAAAGAAGCAGCTAAACTAAAAGAGCTGCACGAGTCTGTAATTCAAATTCTGAGTCACCAAGTCCAACTGCCAAATGTGTGTCAAAAAAGACATTTGACACAAAAATCAAAGCCTGAATTGCGATAAATGCAC
The DNA here is from genome assembly GCA_013396875.1 of Vireo altiloquus. NCBI lineage: Eukaryota > Metazoa > Chordata > Aves > Passeriformes > Vireonidae > Vireo > Vireo altiloquus. The sequence continues at coordinate 171,619 of VZRF01003181.1, forward strand.
CACGGGAGTTTATTGAGACAAAGCTGAACTTTTATGACATGTTCAAAGTGGCTGGAGGAAACAGAAAGGAGTTTATTCAACGATACGTACTTTTAAAAATAAACACACTAGAAACTGCCTGAGATGCGCTGTGACAATCTGCTTTCACTTTGGGATACCACTGAGACACAGCTGAGATCAGGAACAATCCCCTCAGGAACCAGACTTTGAGTCTGAGTTTTGCTCTGCAGGCTCAGGAGTTGTCATTAAACTTCACCCTAAATTAACATCATAAAAGAAATCTCATAAACCAGGGAGACATCATCAGGACAAAGTAAATGCTGCCTGGAGGACTGTGCCATCAGGTGTAGTAGGATGCACTGCATCTCCCCAAACAACTCCAGGAAAAGAGAATATCTGCACCTCTTCCCCAGACTGACACCTGGGCTAGGGACCTCCCTACAATATCCTTTTCACGGGTATCACTGTGTCTCACAACCTCCTTTCCTTATGTCCTGGCAAGCACCAAGGTTTGGCCAGAACCAGCAGCACACCAAGCTCAGATGGGACTTTGGCAGTGTCACGTGTGCTCCTGGGTCCTCTGCACTGGTTTTCTGAAGCCTTTTTTTTCCTAAGGGCAGAAAGATGGAATGGAGAAAAAAGAACCTTTCAAGTTCCTCTCCTCTCTGTTGACTTGCTTCATTTTCCTCCATATTTGCCATTTTTTTTACTTCATCACAGCCACCTCTTCTTAATTTCTGAAAGCTCAGGAGAATTCACACTCCTTCAAGAAAACCCACAGAAAGAACCCAGCTCAATTCCCACTCACTTTAATCCTGCAGCTCTTTTTATGCTTAGAAATACTTAAGGAATAATGGAATGGTTTCAGTTGGAAAGGACCTTAAAGCTTATCCAGTCCCACCCCCTATCATGGGCAGAGACACTTTCCACAAATCCAGGTTGCTCCAAGCCCATCCAACCTGGCCAACTTCTGCCCTTTCAAGGCAGAAATTTAAGATTAAATCAATGTTTAATGAACCACCTGAACAGCAATACAGGGTGTCTTGGTCCATTTCACCTAAGGGTTTCCTAAGTAAGCCGCTTTACTAATTAATATCTCTGCCACCCACACGCTGCGTGCGGCTGTGGGAGATCCACACCACACACGGATCTACCTCGCCCCAGGGCTAAGTTCACATGTTTATGGATGCCCAGGTAAATGAGGAATCCCGTATTACACCTGTTTATGGGCAGAAATAACAACACGCACTCACATCCATCGTGCTTGAGACCAGGGAGAGCCACAGAGTATTTAATAATACATCGGGCCATGTGAACGAGCCCTATTTCCTCATCCAGGAACTCAGAGAAAGTACAATAAAGCACACGCGGAAGCCAAGTGCGGAGCAGCAGCAGCCGCCAGCTCTGTCCGTCACCCCAGCGAGGTTCTCCTGGGCAGGAGCAGGAATAAAAGTGAATTCCTATATAAAACACGGGGTTTTTCTTGCACTACCTCAGCACCGCCGGACTGGAGGGCCCTGTCGTTATCCAGACCCAGGGCAGTGGAGCCCCACGGGCTTGTGCATGTCGCGACAGACACGACTCCCGCGACAGACTCCCGGAATTACACAATGTCCCCTTTCCACGCACGAAGGGCCTCGCGGAGGCCTCGAAGGGTGCGGAGTAACCCCCGCCGGGCCGCCCCCC
>VZRF01003181.1:173340-206714 GCA_013396875.1 Vireo altiloquus
CCCGGCGCCTCCCGGCCCCGCCGCCCCGGGGGCGGCCCCGCGCTCCCCTCTCGAAGAGCAGCCGCACGGCGAAGATGCCGAGCGCCAGCGGGAAGGCGGAGAGGACGTGAGAGGCCCGCGGGTACTGCAGCCCGCTGCCCGGCGGGCCCGGCTCGCCGGCCAGGTCCGCCCACGTCACGTTGTGCGGGAGCCAGAACCGCTCGTTCCAGAACCAGGCCCGCAGCGCCGCCGCCGCGGCCGCCGCCATCTTCCGCCTCCCGCCGCCGCGCTCGGGCGGCCNGGGAGAGGCCGCGCCTCTCATCGCACGGCCACGGCCCGTAAGGGGCCGGGTTGGGATAGACCGCGCCCCTCTTTTGCATCACCCTCCCCTTATTGCATCGTCCGCCACAGCCCACAGGCGGTGCGGAGCGGGGACGAGGCCATGCCCCTTATCGCTTCGCCCCGCCCTTCCCGGCAGCCGCAGTTCTGGCGGTCGCCACAGCCACCGAGCGAGGCCAAAACAAGGTCCCGGCCCTCACCGCCACACTTCGCCCCGCCGCTCACTGCGGCCGTCGCTCACGGGCTCGGGGCCGTCGCTCTCGGCGGTTCCGCCAGGCCCCTCGCGCGGCCCGTTAGTTTGGAGCATGCGCAGTGCGGCGCCCCTGCGTTCCCGCCGGTGCGGCGCGCGCGGGCCCGTGAGGGAGAAGCGCGCGCGCGGTGCCGCCATCGCCTCAGCGCTCCCTGAGGGAACAGAGCTAGAGGGACAGGAGTCACAGAAAACACGGCGACAGAGTCACAGAACCACTGAGTCACAGAATATCCTGAGTTAGAAGGAACCTGCAAGGATCATCAAAGTCCGTCTTCTAGCCCTGCACTGGACACCCTAACAATCCCACACCGTGACACGGCCGTGGCGTTGATGCTTCACGCACTGCTGCGCCCTCGGGGTTTCCACCAGCAGAGACGACTTCTAACTGGTAAAAGTCCTCAAGGCAGCAAGATAGGGCAGCAAACGATCCATCGTTAGTGTAATGTCTCTTTTGGCACCTGTCCAGTGGAGAACAGATTAAATGGCCCATTAAGCACTCAAATACTATGATAACTAATAGATTCAAGGATAGAGTAATTTATGATCTATTCCCCTGAGGGTTTTTTTAATCCATGACTTTATTTAGAAGTACCCCGTGCGCTAATTTCTCCTTGAAGATGTTCAAGCTGGTCTGAGTGACCAGATGTGGGTCTCTGTATATCAGAGACTCACAGATGCCTCAGATTTAACTAGAATTAATGATTTTTTGATTACAGTCTCTGGTAAGTGCAGCCAATATTGCTTCAGTATCACGTAACTGTAAAATTCAATTGTGTTTCCTAAGAAACAAGCAGTTGGCATATTCCATAAATCCAAGTCCATGACAAATAGTCTTCCCTCCCTTTTCAAACAGCACAGTTTCCAGTCAGAAAGATCTCTGGTTGCTTAGCAATTTGAGGAAATCTGATACTAAATGGATTTTGTTAGGAACAGAGAAAGGTGGCAGAAAGCAGCATGGATTTGCACATCAGCTTTTTCTCTCTCTGTACAAAGCAAGTCTTAACTTCTCCATCTAAAAGGAAGGAAAATGAGCAGTAGGTTGTGGAACTAACACCTTCCTACTGGACAGCAGGCTTTTCCCTTTTTCCCAATATCCATGTTAGACATACGAGCATTTCCTCCTGCTGCTGCAGAACTTTGACTGCATTGCTTCTGGCTCTTACACCCTTCTATCCCAACCAAACCCATCTCAGGCTCGAGTGACAATAACTTAAATAAAAAGCAGCTGACAGGGAGGGGGAAAAAAAACCCCTCAGTTGTCCTCAGCTGCCCTCGAGAGCCACCTGGAGCCAGAAATGGAAGTGAAAAATCCCTGCATGTCCTTATTCCTTTTGCCAGTCCTGTTGTAATCCCTCTTCCACACGCACTTCAGCCTGAGAGCAGAAACTGCTCATTTGAGTCAGCCAGGAAATCACGGACACACAGTGTCACCTAGTGGGGCACCAGAGCCAGCTCGGGCTGGCTTCCAGTAAATGCACTGGGAATTCACCCATCTTTTCCCTCCATTTTTATAGGCGGAGAGCAGCCCTGGGGAGAAGGGTTTCAGGTGCTGCTGGGGGAGAGCTGGAGGTGCCCCAGGAGCCCCTGAGCCTGGGCTGAGTCCCCAGCACAGGCAGCAGGGGAGGAGGGTTCTGCCCCTCTGCCCTGCTCAGGTGAGACCCCACCTGCAGAGCTCCCTCCAGGCTGCAGAAGAGAAGCTTTGGGTGATCTAACTGTGGCTGTCCAGTGCCTGAAGGAGCTGCAGAAAAGACGGGAGACAGACTGTTTTACATGGGCCTGGAGTGCCAGGATAAGGGCAGTGGCTTTGAACTACCAGAGGACAGGGATAGAGGGGATATTGGGAAGGAATTCCTCCCTGTAAGGGTGGCAGAGGCCATTGGAATGGATTTCCCAGAGGATGCCTCATCCCTGCAAGTGTCCAAGGCCAGAGGTTGGAGAGGGCTTGGAGCAACCAGACCTAGTGGAAAGTGTCCTTGCCATGGCAGGAGATGGAACAGGATGAGGTTTAAGATCCCCAACCAGTCCATGATTCCATGACAATTCTATGACTCCTTAAACACTGCCTCTTTGTGACACAAGATGAATCCAGACTTCAATTATACTGGAAATGACCAAACTTTATTGAAGGTTGTGTCGTTAGCAGAACTGTTAAGAAAGCAGAATATTTTACACCTCAAGAATTGTTAAGATCTAATTCTCTTGAGAATACAGTACAAATAAAAGCTAATAAAAAAAAGGGCCTCCTCCTCCCATCATTCAAGATTTTATTATTTGTAAAATAAATGGAGTCAAGTTAAAAAAAGTTCTAATCTTCAACACTGGCAATCGAAAAGTGTCACTGATTCCAGAGATTTTTGCAATGCAGCACAATTTCACAGCTGTAAGGAAAAGATTTATGGCAGCTTGATACAAGTAGGATTTCAGAGTTGTCAAAAGGCCTTAAAAATCTTATCTGCAGTTTAAAGTGATGATGAAGAACTCCAAGTAAAAAAAGAAATGACAACAAAAACAAAACAAACAAAAAACTCCACTTCAAATGCATGTGAAATGCAGAAGTAATGCCCTGCAGGCTGCTCCAAAGTGTTCACTTGTCTTTTGCAGAGACCTGGCAGCCAGCACAGCTCCTGGGAAAGCACTGAAATACACATGGTCCAGCAACGGGCACCATTCCAGTTGTGCAGGGACTCCTCAACTGATCACAGGCAGGTTTGAAACAGAAATTCACATTGCACTCAGTTTAGGATGATTTAGTTGTTGGACACTACACAGAGAAATGTTTTTATTATTAAAAAAAAAAAAAAAAAGCCCAGTTGTGCCCTTTCCATGTATTAAAGTGCATTAAGTGACCATTTTAAACAGGCCAGAAAGTCCCTTTGAAGTTGGTCCCTAAGCATTGCAGTAGCATTTGTAGTGGTCTGGGTGGTGTGTTCCAGAGGCCTTGTCCCACACCACCACGGCAAGTACAGTGGAATTCCAGAAATTGTTAGTGAAATACCTATTGAAGCTCAAAGGGATAAGACAGTAGAGAACAGCTCTGTTCTCATGCTGGGGACAGACACTACCTGCTGAAGCCATCCCACAGCCAGACACTTGTTCCATGCACCTAAAGAATTTGCAGGCTTCCAGAGTTTTCTAGTTGAGATAATTTGTATGTAGATTCCCTTAATGCCAATGTGCAGTGCAGCATCACTTCATCCAGAAGAGCTGTTTGTTAAAGCTAAAAATACCCATTTCAGAAGGCCCAGCACCTTGCAGCAAGTTTTCTAATAAAAGGCCAATTTATTCTTCATCATCATCTTCATAGTAGCGGTTCCTTTTGATCTGTTCTTCCACAGACAGATCTTCCATGTCTTCACCCTCCCAAAAACCAACGTCTTGGGATTTGCGATTCTGGTTTGGAGATGATTCCTTAGCAGTCACGACATTGGCTAAGCTGGAATGTTTAGGAGAATTTGGTTCAAGGAGTTCTTCCTTTGGAATTTCTGGCTCCTCTGTAGCATGTTCTTCCTCATCTGTGTCTGTATTCACCTGGCCATTCTCCACAATGTTATGCTCTACTGTTTTGATACCAGACAATTCCCGTTCCTCCTCCACATTTTTCTCCCCAGCATTCTGGATGTTCCTATGCTCAACCTTCTTTTCCTTTTGCTTTTTCTCTACGACAACCTCTCTCTCCAGTTCCTCACTCCTTTTCAACATGTCTCTCTCTGCCTTAGAAGGAGATGGTGAGTTCTCTGGTTTATGACCTTTAACAGATATTGTTCTAAACGAAGCTGCGACTGTAAAGGGCCGACTTCGCTCCTTCAGCGAGGAAGATCTTCTTAACTTTTTGAGATCCAGATCCACATCCTCCTGCACATCTGGCTTGGAAATCTCTTCTTCTGGAGGCCACTTGGGTTTAAGTACTTTGATGCCCTCATCTAAGGCACTTCCTTGGATACTTTGGTCAGACGGAGGTGGCCAGGCGATCCTGAGCTTTTTTGTTTCCGCTGGTCTTTCTTCTCTTTCAGGCACAGCTGAAGCTTTTGCTTCCATACTTGCTGCCAGAACTCCCACTTTTGCAATCGGGGCATCCTCTACTCCTGGGCTTTGCGGAGTTTCTGGTGCATTTACACCATGGGCGGTTTTCTCTGGGGATTCTTCACATTCAGTTTTACCTGCCCACAATTCCTTATGCTGTTTGTGTCCAAATCCCTCATCGTAATTGCCTTTGGACTTGAAGAGCTGATTGAAGTGAGGCTTGCAGTAGATGTTCCCACGCAGAGACGCGTACGTCCCAAGGCTGTTCAGGAAGCACAGATCAAACGTTAGAGCTCAGGGCCACCGACACGGGCATCTATTTTAGTTGTGTTACACAAGAGATTCAATTTCAGTCTTCCACATGTTCCAAAAGACAAGCCTGCAGCCCTCAGGGTTTGTACGGCTCTTTCTAGGAATTCTTTATAAAGCTGGACACTATATTTTTCCCCACATAAAATTACATTAAGAGTTTAAATATGGCATCAAGTGCATCAGGCACTGGCAGAACTAGGCCTGTGTTACCTCTCCTATACAAATCAGTGGATTATGGTGACTCCCAGCTCAGCTAGGCCCGAGCAGCACCTTCCTCATCTGCAAGAGGAAAATACACTTCCCAGAGGGCAGCCAAGTGTGCATACCTGAGTTTGCTGTTGCAATAGGAACAGCGGAAGCAGCTGATGTGAAACACCTGCTGGTTGGCAAAGAGCCTTTCCATGGGGTACACAGTCTTCTGACACCCAACACAGGTTTCCTTCATTGGCAACTGGAATTTCTACAGGGGGAAGAGAAAGTTTGTTAACTGGAAAACACATCAACTGCTGGGGACTTGGCATGGGTTCACACACAGCTTCCTGAGCTCTCGAGAACTGCAGAGAGTCACTCTATAATTATGGTGCAGCGGGGTCTGGTGGGCAGCAAAAAGCTATGACAGACCCATGGGATTGCTGTGGCTTGACAGGGAGCCAAAGATTTCACCCCAGTGAATCCCACAGCTGAAGCATCACATGCTGAGCAATGGTTGGGAAAGAACAGTGAGAGCACTAACACTGAGCCAGTTCCCCGAAGTTATCTCATTCCTTCCTGCAACCTCAGTTTTTCTTGATAGGAGAATGATGAAACATTCCAGTTGATTACAATTGGCATGAGACTTACCAAAATAATAAAAACAGCGCAGATAAAAAGAATCCTGAAATGCTTTGGGTTAGAAAGGACCTTGAAGATCATCTAGTTCCAATCCCCTGGTACAGTCAGGGACACTGTCCACCAGAAGAATTGAAATAGCCTCAAAAGGTGCAGGGTGGGAGAGGAAAGGGGTGAAACAGGCTGCTCAGTGGTTTGAAATTATCCATTTTTGTGAAATCTTTCCTCTCAAAGAGGAGGAAATAGTCTCAGCATTGATACAACAGCAGGAAACACTCCTGACTTCACTTGTAAACAATTCCAGCTCTATCCCAAAGAAACCACACTCAGGTTTCAGGACTTATAGCCCCCTCAAACTTGCTCAAGATTCAAACTGAGCAGAGCTTTGAGGTTAAACAGCTAAAATTCTTATGTGCTTACTGAATTTCTTGAGGGTTTAGTGCAAGGATAAACTTGAGCACTGAGGAGTCAAGTTTCACTGCTGTGCAGCAATGATCATGGGTTTGTTTTCCGACAGCATCAAGGAAGCAAGAACATTGTCCATGAGAAAAGGTCACTGGATGCCATTTACTTCTTGAAATCTATTAACACTGGCCAATGGGGAGGACACTTTACAGGATAAATTAAATAACACAACATTGGCATTTTGAGGCTGCATGTTGATTACAAATGATTTAGCAGTCCAGGCTCCGTTCCAGAGTCTGCACAGACATACTTATAGTGTGGCTTTTCCTTGGAAAAGAATTACCTGCTACAAACTTACAAAAAGCTTTACCGAAAAGTCTGACGGCTAAAGAAAAAACAGGAAGGTCACAGGAAGACATAATCACAGAAAATTATTTATAACAGTCTAGAAACAATGGTTAGGAATGAAAGTTCCAGTGTGTAAGGGCAGATTGCTGAAGATGGAGCCAGCTCGAGTCACTTGGTCATAACCATAAAGTTTACTGCCAATTTAAATCCATTTTAATATGTATTTCAGGGTTTCCAGGCATTGCTTGAAGTTACAGTACATAAAAGTTCTGATGATAGCTTCACTACTAAATTTCAGAATTCCTTTTGAAAAAGAACCCAAAAGTTTCTAGGTGCTGCCAAAACTCTGAATCTCGAGTCACTAAATGAAATCTCAAAAACCTGAGATTTACTGATGCAAACAAAAATCTAATCACCTGTGCTTGCCACACAGAGCAGGGCAGCAACAATTGCTTGCCCATCAAAACATTTTCTCCCTGAAAGCTCAGTTTTGCATGATGGCATTGGTTTTGCACAGCGATACAACAGTGCTGGCACGTGCTTCTGCAATCACATCCCCATCCAAGGAGAGGAACTTACTTGCATACAATGAGCCCTATGTCTGTGGAGAGGCGTTTTGGGCTGTGAAGAGACAGAAATTCCTTTCCAGGATACTACAAATAGGAGCTACAGGAGGAAGATGAGGCCCAATAAGTATAAAAAGGACTTGAGAGAAAGCTGAGAGTTGAGCCCACATTAGGAGGGAAGCAGAAGGCAGGAGGAGAGGTTAGGAACCAAGAACAGGAGACAGAAGCTGGAAGAGACAAATAGGAACCTTGCATGAATAAACAGCAGCTTCTATCTCACAGTGCAGCATCTAAAGCAGTAACTGGGCAAAAGGCTAAAATGGTTTTGATAATATCAAGAGAGAGCAGAGAGCACCAGGACGTGCAGGTTTTGTGTCCCAGACTGGGATCACACAACTCTCACTGGCAGCTCAAATTTCCCATACTGGCATTTCTTCCCTGGCACACTGGGAAGCCAGATCTCCCCAGTCTCTGAGCTCAGGACTGTTCCTCTCAAAGATGAGGAGAACAACAAAAGCCCAGTTGTTTCCTCAGGAGTGAGCCAGGAAGTGTGTGGCAGCCTAGGGAATCAGCATCCCAACCCCAGACAACACACGTGATAAGCAAGTACAGCCTGACCAAAACATCCAGTGCTGCCATTTGTTATCTAATCAGATTAGCAAATACATCCCTGTCCCATAGTTCTCCATCTGCTTTGTCACTCCCTAAAGAAACTGTAACATCGAAGACTCATTACTCAGAAAGCCATAGCTGATTTTTATGGAGTTAGGCACCACAGTGCCCTCACTATGAAGTTACTACCAGTTGCAGTTACCTTGGGAACAGCTGTAAGAGGAGCAAAGCAAAGTCCCAGCCTGATAAAAGCTCTGGAGATCAGGATCAGGACCTCAGGGCCCCATCTCCAGGAGCACAGACAATCCCTGAGACCATCCCTTGCTCGAGCCCTTCTGCCACACTGAAGAGAAGCAGCCTCGCTGTCACAGGGGTGTAACAAGCAGCTCCCCCCAACTCTTTGGAGAAAACCTGTCCATTTTGAGGTGCTTTTCCAAAGTGCCCTCACAATCACGCTCTGATGAGGACGGAGCAGGTTTTGATCCAGTTACTGCCAGACCTTTACGCTTAAGCACATTTAGGCTTTTCAGTATTAAATAGGGATGTCAGTCGGTTTTAACCCTCATCAGTGTTTGAGACTAAAGAGCTGCGTTACCTTCACGGCTTTCGGTGGGGAGGCCTCTGTCTGCCCAGCTGCTTTAGCACCAAGGTTCTGCTGCTTTGAGCTGGCAGGTTTCTGAGCTTCTGCCTCATTCTCCGACTGTCCAACTGAGGGAGCAGAGCAGGGAGAAAAGACAATTACAACAGCTTTAAACTGTGGGCAGCTTATGCTCACAGGACCCACCAGAGTATGTGTTCAAGTTAAATGGTGAGGGAGCTACACTGTAAAGTGTTTAATCAGGGCAACAGGAGTTACAAATGTCTTAAAATTACAGCTGCAAATGAACTTCTAAACATGAAAGAAGTTCTTATAAAGTCTGTGTTAGGCACAGGACAGATTAATTAATCATTTGATAGGGCTCACCATGGCCATCCTCCAGCAGACCAGAGTGCAAAGACAAGCTGTTCTCACCTACAGAAACCTGCAAGAGAAAATGACACAATGAGAACCTCTGACCTTCGGAGATCTGAACAATCATGGCCCCAAGGAAGGCACCAGGCAGTGTGAGCACCGAGACAGGGAGAGACCTGAGGGGCTCAGGAAAGGACTTCTTGTTTTTGAGGCACAAAAGGCTCCAGCTGACTGTCAAGAGAGTCCTTGCTATAAGGCAGACACCCTCACAGGGTTCACACACACAAACATCAGATTTCTGTTTCCTCGTACACCTTTATTAATCCTCAGAAATCTTTGTTGCTTTGCTGAGGTTCCTCCCAGGTTTTCTCACTTAAACATCCCTTGACCCCAAGAAACACATTTACTCATGGCTCCCTCCAACATTTGACCAATCTCTGACATTCAGACATTCAGGACAGACAATGCTCTTGGGAAAAAAAAAACAAACCAACAAACAAAAAACCAAAACAAAATAAAAAAGAACAGCTGAATTTAAAAAAAAAAAACACCTTTGGTCAAACCATAAGCCTGTTCAAGGTTGGGACAAACATGTCGGATCTTCCTTGTTCATTGTCCTTCAGAAACAAATTAGTAATTAAAAAAAATTAAAAACTGGAGGAGTTGGATCTAAACCACTTTCAAATACTAAACAGAATCACAGCATTTGTTCAGTTTGGAAAAGACCTTTAGGATCATCAAGTGCAACCATGAACAAAGCATGCTACAGATAAAGCTCTTGATGTATAACTCTTTATTAAACTTGGCACGATTGCTATTAAATCAAATAGTTTTAAGCAGCTACACTGAGGAACTAAAGTACTGTAACAAGATTAACTGCAAATCATCACTAATTCACCTTAATGATTGAAAAGTCCATTGCAAGCAACTGAAATTTGTAAATTAATGAGGTGATGAGGAGGCAAGTTACATGTCTTAACATCCTCTGGTCTGCTGAAACCAGAACTGTGCCCCAGTCCTGGGCAGAGCATGAACGTGTTCTGAGGCTGCTAAAGCCACACTCGTCTGGCTACTGAATGTGCCACGGGTGCAGTGTGAAAAATGACAGAGTGAAGTGTCTTTTGTTTCCTTTTTGCCAGAGGATTTCCATTTCTGACATTAATGACAAGCAGTTTTAATTAGGCTCATTTCCAAGTTCACCACGTCCCTTCCAAAGGACAATCCTGGCTCCCAAACAATCCTCTATTCAGGTTCTCATTGCACCTGGACACCTCAACAAGTGACTCTGCAATTACAGCTGAATGCAAGAAATTTTATTCAAATCTTCCATTCATGAGAGGGAGATATTCTGATTTAACAGGTGCTCTTTTAATTAACTCACCTTGGAGCAGGAAGCAGCCTCGACCAGTCAGACACGAAGCTGCTCAGCTGTCTCTGAGGAACAGCTGAAAGCAAAGATTTGGCCCCTTGCCCAAGGAAGGCTGAAAAGCTCTAAAAGCCCTCCTGGCATTAAGCTGCCACGTGTTCAGCCTGGATGGAATACACAGTACCCCAATTATTATTCAGCTACTTTTATCCCGTCTGCTGTCCCCAGTTCAGGGAACAAATGCTCGAGTCCAGTTGACAGAGTCTCAATTTATAGCTGAAGCTCAAGATCAGGAATTAACCCCAACTGCCATTCTCAGTTACCCTAAAATTTAGCCACTAAATGCAGAAGAAACAGTGTCAAACGCCTTTTAATTGGGTCATACAAAGCTGCTCATGGAGGTTTTTTTAATTGGCGTGGATTTTATTTATAAAAAACCCACCATAAAACAAACCTACCAAGACAGAAGAACTCTCCCAGAAAACTTATCTCTGGGCATTCTCTTCCACAGACACTTGCTGTCTTATAATTCAGAGACAGACTAAAAAAAAATTTTTTTAAAAAATCAGGAATTTTGCAGCATGTAACTAATCTGCATCAGCTGCTCACGTTCAATTCCCAGATGGCACCTGGAACATGGAACCAGTGTATCAACTGTGCTTCCACAGCCAGTTCCACTTAAAATGAAGCTCTTGATCTCCACCAGCACGGACATCTTACCTTCTCCCCATCCTGACAGGAATTGGAGTCCTCAATTGGTGCCATATTCTCCTTCTGCCCAGATTTGTAATTCTTGAGTTCACTCTCACTGGCTTGAATCTCACTCTATAGGACAAAGCACTGGAAAGGTGACAGGTTCTTTTTCCCTAAGAAAACACTTGCTTTCTATTTTCCTTGAAATGTTTTTAAAACTCTTTTCCAGTATGTGGAGTGATAATTAAAGGATAGGCCATAAAAATGTACAGACACTTCTAAAGTGACATATTCTAATGAGGGAATAGGATTGGGCTGTAGAATTTTACTGTGCTCTAAGGAGGTAATGCCAGTCTTTTCCTGAACAACCCTTTTCTTCCAAATTCCTGTTTAAAATCAACTCCTAAATATTCCCTGCTCAAGCCACATCTTCCTTTCTGAGAAATGTTAACTTTTCACTTGGAATGACAAGTATTTCCAGACAAGAACTGCCTAAAGTACAGTATAATTGCTAAATACAATTTGACATAAAAGCAAATCCCACATTTGCTTCAATTCTAGTCAAAACCCTGACTTTGTTTTCCTCAGATTTTTCTTCTTGACAGACTGACTTAAGACTTTCACAGAAGCATCTTTCAGACTTTAAAACCAATAAAGTCCAGTGAAACCTCATGTTTCTTTCATTGCCACAGGACCCAAGACCATTGGAAGCCTCGTGCTTTTCACAAGGCATCTTCTCTGTGACATGAAAGGGGAAGAGCCTCATGCCAGCAGCAGCAACTTCCTGCACTCAGAAACAAGTCTCCACAAAACCAACCACATCCAAGAGGTTCGTAACCAATAGCTGGAATTTCAATGCTTAGATCTCTGTATCTACTGTCCAGCACCTTTCCCTCCCCTTCCCTCATCCCTTGTGACACACAGAACTGATTGTTCCTCACCCCTACTCAAACCAAGCGTCCATCAGTTTTAATCCAGACCTTTTTACACCACAATGCCCTAAAACAGTTGTTCCCAAGAGAGATTCTGGCTTTCCTTTGTAGCCCAGATGTGAGAAGGGCAGCACAAACACCACACTTCCGTATCAAAAAAGCCCTGGTTGCTTTGCCAGCAGGGAAGAAGATCCCAAGATTAGGGCTGCTGTTGGAACAGTGGCACTGCAAACATTGGCCTCAGGAACCCCTGTTTCCTCCATCTTACTCTGCCCTCATCCACATGCCAGGTCAAAATGGGAAAAGGTTGCACTCAAATGGGGCATCCTGAGAGCATCAGGCTGGACTGACACTAAACCAAGAGCATGGAGGGGGCTGCAAACAGGAGAAATGGGAACTCTCTTGCCATCAGGACAGAATTTTGTGATTCAGCCACCACTCTGAGCCCCAAACTGCAAAAGGCATCAGGAAATGAGTCCAGGCAAGGCACAGAAGGCAGAAATGGGCAATTAGGTTAATCAGATTTGTTGCAGTGGCTGCAAGGACTTTCCATTCATGCAGGGAAGGTTTTACTGACCCTCCTCCTACAGCTGGGGAAACTGGCCCAAGTGCAGATGAAATTCAGGAATCATTTGAGCTGGGAAGAGGCTCTTGGCTCTCCACAGAGACTCCTGGGAAGCAGACAGTCCTCTGAGGGAGAACCAGCACTTTGGGCTCTCATTTCCAGGGCAAGTTTCCCAGCTTAAAAAGGCCTTTCCTCTTCAAATCTATTACTCTGCTTAATAAAAGTAATACTTGAGCAATATAAATTCCTATCAGTCAGCAAAAGTATCAGAAACTTCCAGCAAATGTACCTAAGCAGTTTTTAACAAAAGCTGAGATTCCTGAAACCTCCTCAGCTGTAACACTTCATTAATCATTCAGTTCCTGATCAAATATTTGCAAAACAGGCAGAGGTTCATTCACTGCAAGAGTCTAATTGGATTCAGAGAATGGTGACAAGTCCTGAAGGGAGGTGAAAAGCAAAAGTGAGAAAAACCGACTGGAGATCCCAAAGCTGCAGGCCAAGAGATCCAAGTTTTGAGCACTGTGTGACACAAAGTCACTTCTCACTGTGCCTCAGTTTCCCACAACTTAGAGCTGATGGTCAACATGGAATTGAATTTTCTTTTTTAAACAAAGACAACAAACATGCAGAGAGCAATAGACACTCAGAAAGAAAAAGAATGTCAGCTATGCTTCAGAAGGACCTCAGTCAGGGTGCCAGCAATTAATTCCTTGTAAAACTTACAACATTATTCCAGGAAGATGCAAATATACTTATTTTTTCCTGCAGTATATAGGGACAGCTCTTCATCAGAAATTACTCCTATGGGCACAGAGTTATTTTCTAAAAAGAATGCTATTACCCTCAAGCAGCCTGGTTTCCTTAAGATCTCCTTTCCAGTCTCAGGCTGGGACAAAAATTCACTTCCACACAAGCCAAGACTTACCATGGGAATGATGCCTGAGGAACTGCCTTGCTTGGACACAGCTGCCTGGTACTTGGCCAGCCTGTCCTTTATTGAGGTCTCAGATAAACGGGGCATGTCCAGGTTCTTCCTGGTCTCTCCCTTGTCTGGGCTGAGTCCTGGACTGGTCTCTACAAGATACCCTGGTAAAAAAACCCAAACGTGAATAACAGATAACTCTCAGAACACTCATCAAGATCCTTCTTAGGGAGAATAAACATTGCCATTCTCTCCAGGATTATGCCAGTGAGGACACACTGTGTATCACTAAGGAGATCCAAGGGAATGGCTGGAGATGTGTCAGGGGAGGCTTAGGTTGGATATCAGGAAAAGGCTCTTCTCCTGAGGGGGTCAGGCACTGAACAGGCTCCCCAGGGAATGGGCATAGTCTGGAGGCTGCCAGAGCTCCAGGAGAATTTGGACAATGCTCTCAGACACAGGGTAGGATTGTTGGGGTGTCCTGTGCAGGGCCAGGAGTAGGGCTGGATGATCCTTGTGGGTCTTTTCCAACTTAGAATGTTCTATGAGTATTTATAATATCAGCTATTGGGTGAAACCCCAAGAGATTGCAAATGGTTTGCTAGAAAAAGGTCTCTCCAAAAGGCAAAAGTTATTTGATAAAATCCTTGAGATTGGAAAAGCCCTCCAAGACCAGCGAGCCCAACCTCTGACCAATCCCTACCTCATCATCCAGACCAGAGCACCGAGTGCCACATTTAGTTGTTCCCTGGACACCTCCAGGGAAGTTTCTATTGTATTGTATAAAGTAGATTTATCCCATAAACAAAACCCAAACCAACCCACCCAAACCCCAGCCCCGAGGTTTCCTGACCTGCTGTGCTGTGGCTCCTCTCTCCTTGGGTGGCATCGCAGTCCTCCGAGGAGAGGCTGTTCTCCGAAATCCTCCTGCCCACGGCCGCCCTCCGTGGCTCCCGGGGGCCCTGCCAGGGACAGACCCTCCCATCAGCTGCCTGGACGCACAGGGATTGCTGTGGGTAATCCCTCAAGAGGCACAGGTGTCACTAGCAAATCTGCTTTACTGGAATAAACAAGTCTAGCAGGTGACATCTTATTTAACCAATATAAAGTTTGATCACAGAGTACCTGACCCTCTGTCACCTGGAAAACACTTTCTTGGAGAGGTCATTTGGTGCCCTTTGGCAGTTGTCTCGGTTGAAAAGGACCATAAACATCAGATTTTTAGGTCATTCCCACTGCATATACAAAAGTCCAGTCTAGATTTTTGCATTCTGTGCAATTTCTGTTGAAGCCAGTAGTCACAGTCATTGTATGAAGACTTAGAATCAGAAAAAAGAATGCAAGGAACCACTTATCCAAAATCTGCATTCATTTTCAGACACAGAAAAAGGAATTAATAGTATTGTAATAAAGTTATCTAGAGTTACTTGTTTTGATTTGGATAGTTCATGCATTTGGTACCAAATAATTCCCTAATTAGGTCTGATAAGGCTGAAGCTTAAGCAGGAGAGTTAGAGATAAATATTCTCAGATCTCCAGGATAATCACTCTCTGCTGCAGAGCTGGACAGGGTGTCCTGTAGCACCACACAGATGCTCTGGCTGCCTCAATCAGATTTTATTCTTATTTGTTGAGACCAACTCCCCAGAATCTAAATCTTGATAAAAGAAAGCACAAAAAGAAACTTCCACAGCTTTGATAAAAGTCTGTGAGCAGAGTTAAACTGTACTCCATCAAGGGAGGATGCATTCACAGCTGAAAGTCAACCTATAAAATCCTAGAAGGTGCTGGACCTTTGTTCCCTCTCTAGGAAGAGTTAAATCACAGTTGGAAATTCAGATTGAGGCTAATGTAGGAAAAAAGGCAGGTTTGGCAAGATGCTCCAACCACACATTCCCCCCCAGTTCCAACGACTTTCTTATTTGCTGGTCACCAAACTGAAGGAAATTCCAAAGTTTTATTTTCGCAGAACTGCAGTGTAAGACAATCACTGTGAAAAATCAGGCTGCTTTCCATACAAACAGCAACTTCACCAGGAAAGGAAAATGCAGCTAGAAAACCTCTTTTTCCATTAACACGGGAAATAGTTTCTATTTCTGTGGTTTAAGGCTTTGGTAACTTTTCTTACTGGAAAAGAGCTTTAGCTCTGACAAGTCTTGCACTGGCCAACAGGCTCAGGTCTGGGAGTGCCTGCACACTTGTAAAGACTTGCAGGTCCCTCATTCTGTGAAAACTATTCTTAGATGATCCTTATTCAGCCAACGTCCCCTTTAACGTCACCCTGAGCCCATGAGTCTGAGGTTCTTGCAGCTCCGAAATTCGGGGTCCAAAGGGTCCAGCAGGAAAAGCTCAATCACCAGAAGCAGCTGAAGAGTGAGATAAGGAGTGCTCCAACCACTCCAGAGCCCTGCCAGCTCCTCCTCCTCCTGCCCTTTGCCACCTCACATCTGCAGGTGTTACAACTTCACCTGAAGAGCCTTTCTGTGGGTGAGCTGCAGAACACAGAGAGTAAAAATCCCAACCACCAGAATAAAAAAGCTTTAGAGGTCAGGGATACTTCAGTAAACCTACAAATATTCAGTAAATCTACAAATATGTGTAGGTTTTATAGCAACAGTTTTATCTTGGGGAAAAAAAAAAAGCAGAGTAAACAGAAAAAAGTGTTTAACAGAGGGAAGATGAGGGACTTTCCCTATCACAACTGACTGGCCAACTGCAGGGAATCAGCAGGCTCATAACTCATGGAAGGTAACTCCTCTCACATGGAGGAAGCCTCCTTAGAGGTTTGTTATTCTGTGAGTGAGCCACAAATCCCAGGGCACAGCTTCTGCTGCTTTGGAAAGGAGATAAAATATTCCTTGTGTATGGAAAGCCCCAAGTTCTCCCACTTGAGCAACTGCAGAAGCACCATGAGCGCAGGTAAAGCTTCGCCTGGGGCACAGAGCTGGGCAAAAACCCAAATCAAAGTCACACCTATTTCATTACAAACCACCCGTGTCAGACGTGACCCTGCCACGAGGTCACCTACACACCACAGCCAGGTTTTGCCTTAAAGGAAAAACACAAACCAGCCTGGAGACAACTTTTTCAGGAATGTTGGAGATCTGATTCTCCTCCCCACTGGCTGTGCTTTCACTATCACTTACAGGAAGAATCCTTTGAACATCAGGTCTTTTATCAGTTCCAGTCTTTGCTTAGTGCTGAACCAATCCAGGCTGCCATGCCTGCCCCTAATGGGATTAGAGCAGTTGTTTCCATGAAAATGCAATAAAAGAAGATCTGCCTCCTATCTCTTGCAGAAGACAGCAAGATCCGAGTGAATAAATGATGAGATTTTACTTATAATCCTGAAAATCAGAGTAGGTTTATTTAGAGTGGGAGAGGAAATCAGGAAATCCAGGCCCTAACCTGGATCCCTGCCCCAGACCTGCCCAGCAACCATGAAAGTTGATTTATCAGCACTGCCATGAGCCTCCAGTCGTGGTGCTGCTTAGTTCACACACAGGTTTTGTCAGCAAAGCTCTGACAGCACCAACACATTAAGTTTTCAGTGAAGTCCAAGGAAAACTGCCATCTCTCAGCTGAATTTACAGTTGGACTTAGTGATAGAAAGGAATTTTCCACCAAAACGGTTCCATGCAGCCTCGCTCAGGAAAAAGCACAGGAAATAAGTGGGAGAGGCAACTGCAGAGCTGCAGTGCTGTCGTGGCTCCCACCTCACTGAGCCACACCTGCATCCCCAGGGCACCCAGCTCCCTTCACTGTACTGACACCATCCTCCCACCCACAGATCGATTCCCAGAACGAGGAATCGAATTCCAAACACGTCCCCTCTCCCCCACACATCTAAACTTCAGAACATTCCTTTTCCCTTCTACAGTAACAGATTAACTTGGAATAGGAATTTTGAACCGAACCCGACCAGTTTTGTGCCTCTTGGATGGTATTTATTGTGCTTAGTTGGTTTTCAACAGTGTTTGAATTGCTAAACTTGACAAACTATCAGTTTCAGATTCACTCAGCTCCAAAACAATTTATTCCCCAGGCTGAGATAAAGTTACTCGAAGCCCATCTGCAGAATTTCTGGGGAATCCTGAGTGATTAATCCTACAGCAAGAGTTCAGGGAAGGTCTGTTATGGGCAGCTCTCATATCATGACAAAGACTCCAAAAATTCAAGTTGTGAAATGACTTCACACAGACCCAAAATTCCCTTTAACACCGAGTTGCTCCTCTGAGCCCTAAATTATTACATATTGAAACAACTTTTGTCCAAAATGTGTTTGTTTTAGTCAATACTTCAAGAAAACCACCCGCAGTAAAACAAAGCCAGGAGGAGAGGAAACTATGAGAAAACTGGAAAATCCACCAGCATCGAGGCCTCGGGACTGTGTTGCAAGTCCCCAGCATATGCAACTCATTTTGGAGTTAAACAATTCCCCCCGGGACACGCCGGCTGCAGTCCACATGCGGGATCAGATTTCATGAGCAGTTGGAAGAAAAATGCGAGCCCTGAGCATTTGCAAGTCAAAACTAGTGAGGGCAGGAGCTGCTCTGGCCATCTCGGCTTCGTCTTCCCCCAGTGGGGATTTTTTTTTTCCGATAAGAAATATTTTGTAAGACACAAAGTTGAGGGAAGAGCGAGGAAAGGGTGGGAGTATTTCACTATATGCATGTGTGTGTGTGAGCTTGTGCGACTCGTACTGATACAGATATCAAAAACTCTCACTCCTTAGTGATTCATCTCGACTGCAACAGTCCTGATTGCTGAGCTCACTTCATGCAGTTACTTATTCTTTCATATATTAAAAAATACATAAATACCTACATATGTATTTTTATGCAATTCACACTCGCATAACTCATTGTAATCTTCACACAAGACACAAACAATCCCAATTTACTTTACAAAACTTAATAAATTCCATACTTATTTCCCCTCTTCCACTGAACTCCATCAAAAGCAAATTCACTTTACTCCACCGAGCAAACACAAGCTGCCACAACTCCGAGCAGCCTGCACATACTTGTGTGGCTCGAGTAAGTTACTAACACCACGATGTTCTGTTTTCACTAAAACAATGAACACAATATTTGCAGAGTCAATAGTTGGAGCCACTCCCTCCCGGGATTTTCCTGACGCCGCGGAGGCAGCAGCTTTAGCCCCTCCGAGATTTGCAGGGACAGATCCTTACCTTGGGCTGAGGGGCTTCGCCCTTCTCGAACATCATCTTGAGCTTGGTCAGGGGCACGTTGTACTTCTCGATCCTCCCCGGGGACTCCGACCGCTCGCCGGCTTCGGGCTTCTCCATTTCACGGGGCTCTCTCACACAGTTTTCCATGCTGCCACTCTCCCGCCAGTGGTCGTGGGGCTCTGTGCTGTCAGCAGCGGGACCCTGCGGCTGGCCAGAGGCAGCTCCAGCCCCCGGGGACGGCGAAGGGGCGCGGCCGGTCCCGACCTTGTGCCTCACCTCAGCGCAGCTGCTCCGGACCGTCTCCTTCCCAGACTCCGCTCTCAGCACCGGATTCTCCCACTTCTTCTTCAGCACGCTCAGATTCCCCCTCGTAAAGTGAGCGGGCAGGTTTTCTGTGTTCTGTAAGGAACAAGGAGTTAATTCCAGCTCTCCGAAGCACTTCCTTTCCATGCAAGAGGAAGCTCAGCACCGATCCCCGCTCCCGGCCAGCTGTGAATAGTTACAGCTGTGCCACATGGAGAAAGCATCCAGGATAGGGAAGGAAGGAGGGGGGAGAAGAGAAAAGTCAGGAGTAAGGCAGGAAGTGAGCAAACAGGAATGGCCTTATAAGGCAAAAGGGAGTCAAACCCCAGGAGTTAAATGCCACACAAAAGACCTGAATCCACATATGAAGGAAATGGGACTCAAATCCACACAAGGAGGGTCTCCAGTCCCAGAAAAAGGAAACAGGAGCACAAGCGGCCATAGGAGAGGGCTGGTGTGCCAAACGCTGCAGTGTCTTCAGAAGACAACAGCCATCAGGCCTTCCAAAAACTACAAATTAGCTCCCAGAAACCACTAAATCCTTGGAGCTACCTGGTTCTGCTCTCAGTTCCCAGGGACCTGCCCAGGATTTTACACCACACAGCCAAAGCTCAAGCCAAGCACCCACAACAAACATCCTTCTGCTCCAGTTTAAAAAGAACCAATAACTTGCGGAGATTTTTGTTCTTTTTCACTCAGCCTGTTGAAAGCACCGATGGGGACGCACACAAATCACTGGCACTGCCTCACCCCCAAGGGAGCACCCGGAGCAGCATCACCTCACATCCAGCTGCTTCCCAGACCCATTCTGCCCTGAGCAGTTCCCTCTCCCCAGAGCAACAGCCCAGCCCATGTTTGAGCCATTCAAATCCAATACCTGCCACCATTGCATGTTTCCTGTCTCTCCCTTACGGAGACCACTCCAAACTCATTGCAAGTGGAGCAGGGCTGCCAGGCTTACAGGAATTAACCGGGATTAGCATCTATATTAGGATTTAAGTCTCTCACCCTATTACTCTTCTGGTCACATTTTGAATGCTGCTTTGCAAATTGACTTGAATCCACCTACACTTCAAAAAAATCAGCATGTTTGCTGACTGTATTGAAAGGAAAGTATTAAAATTATAAGGGAATTGTTGTAATGGAACAGAAATATTGAAAATTGCGTGGCACATTTCTGCAGGAGCACCTCTGGAATCCCGGCATGCTTCCTAACACAAGTCCCTCCAGCTTGAGACTTGCCTGTTCCCTGATCAGAGGAAGATTGACAGACACAAGCAACTAAGAAAATTTAAGAGTGAAAAGTAATTTTTAGAATGCTTATTTTATCCCACCTATATACCAAACAGCAAAGAGTGGCTGCCCAAGCATTAAAGAAATCAAGGCAGCAACTTTCCTATAGATCCTGAAAATATTGGCAGTGCTTTAAAATACAAATCACCCCGAGGACTGGGACAAAGCCCTGCAACCTTCGTGCCTGGTATGTCAGCCAAGATTCCCTGACCTCTGAACACCTAAGTGCAGTGGAGTTTACAGGAAGGAATGTGGGGCTGTAACAGAGCCAACAAGGTTGGTGCTGCCTCATCCAGGAGCATTTACAGCCCTGGAAGTCACTTCAGAGAAGCTCTCAAAGACACATGTTGGATTGCAGGGAGGCTTGGAGGCTCCTTTTAAGCACTTTAAAATTTAGTTAAGAAAGGAAGAGGCACCACACAAATGCCTCCAGCTAAGAACAGGAGATGGGTATTCCTGGCTTGTGGTTAACTCATTTTGCCTTTTGCTTAGGAGAGAATTGGTGATTCAACACAGCTTTGGGCAAGAAACTTCACTTCCTTTCCTCCACACTGGGAAAAAGCGTGGAGCATGAAGTAAAAGCAAACCCTATCTAAGCCAGGTTTTCTTTAGGACACACAGCAGCAATTTTGATATTCCAAAAATCAACTGTCACAGCATCATTCAAGCATCCTGATTGCAGGCTGTGCTTATTCCCAAGGAAACGAACACTAGAAAAAATACTTACACTTCTCTTCTTCTCAGCAGCAGCTTCTTCAGCAGCTTTCTGATACCTTTGAGAGAGTGAAAAACAAACAAAACCCAAGTTTTAACCAGAATACTGAATGCTCCTGAAGACAGCTGAGATTTTTCTTCCCCCACCAAGGGTTCTGTGCACTCCCCAGATCAACTAAAACTAGAGACTGGACAAACAGCAGCAAATAACACAAAGCCAAGTGACAGACACATTTTCGGTCATCCATTTTACAATAATAACATCCATTAATATTTTTCATTCCCTAAGCACTCTGATTCCCAAATAGAGACAGTTTACCTTGGAATAGCTGTATTGTTTCCGCCACCCAGCTGTCTGCTGTGCTCCCTTGCAGGAATAACTCAGCTCTTTATACAGCAGCTGCTGAACCAGAACAAATTCCAGCTTGGCATACACCGAAAATCTCCATAAGTGCCAGTGGATTTTACTCTGCAGGCTGGGAACTGCCCCCATTCAGCACTTGCCTCCTGGGCAGCTGAGCCATCATAGCAGCAGGATGGGTAATCACAGCCCTCTGGAGATAAGCCACCCTGGATCATGAATCAAAGTCCTTTAAGGAGCTGAAGGGAACTCCCAGAGACCTGCACTCTGCTGGGTGTTAAGTCCCTCCACAGTCCTCACTGGTTACTATGCCGTGCAAGGTGATTGCACTTGGCCTTTGAAATAGGAAAATTAGCAACAAATCTTGCCATTTTAAGGAGAGCTCTGCCTTTCAGAGAGAAGGAACCCAGCGTCTGCTTGGGCAAAGGGTGTTTCTGTTTTCCTTATCTGTGGAATTCTGCCTTTGACACAACAGTGAGTGTGTTACAGGCTGTTACTTCTCTATGAGTGCAACCTCCTCTTTCATCCATGCAAACGCACTAACCCACATCTCTGCACTATAAAGGGTCTGAATTTGAAAACAACATGGTGAGACAGTGATGCTGGAGGAAGAGGGATCAATACTGGAAGAAGAAACAAAGAGGAACGCAGATGAAAGTCAAGCAGCACCTGGAAAACAGACGATGACTGAGGAGTCCCAGCCCTCGCTCTGTGAGTCAGCCCAGCATGGGGCACTTTTTGAGTCTCTGATCTGACAAAACTTATTATATGGGATGGAGAAAAATGTTTTCACGTACAAATATTTAATTAACAGCATTTTAAAAAGTCACACTCCATCCTGCGGGCATCAGAGTGGCAAAGCCAGAGAGCGGGACTGTGTTTCCAAGGAATTGACCCTGCCTATGTAGAGGGACACTACTTGATTAAGGAATAGTAGGTTGGATTATTTCCAGTAAGCCTTTTTCAAGGGATTATCAACATTTAGCAAGATGACCAGGTTCTGTAATCAAGCTTCAGTGAGTGAATAAATTACCTTAACAAGGTGGTGACAGCAAACAGCTTCTCCCTGGGCCAGAGATCCACAGAGGAACTCTGGAGCTGTGGGTGTGTAACAATCCCTCTCTACAAATTCCATAAAGCTGGCCCCACACTCAAGATCCAAATACTCCAAAACTTTGTTACATTATTAATGTAAGAGCCTCGGAGACTCAGTTGCCCAAATCCAGTTGAAAACCCCAGCTGTAGCCTATATAATTCCTTAAGGAAATAAAAGCTTTTCCAGGAAATGTGTTGGTTACTGCCACTCAGCTTTCTCAGGGTATACAATATTTATGGTTTGAGTGTAACCCTTTACCCATCTCTCAGAGAAAAGGGAAGCTTAATATTCCTTTTCTACCTAAGTCAGGAGAGGTTTAGGCTGGATATCAGGCAAAGGTTCTTCCCCCAGAGAGTGGTCAGGCACTGAAAAAGGTCACAGACTGTGACCTTTCTCAGGGAATGGTCACAGTCCCAAGGCTGCCAGAGCTCCAGGAGCGTTTGGACAACACTCACAGGCACAGGGTGGAATTGCTGGGGTGTCTGTGCAGGGCACAGCAACTGTGAGCACAGCAGTCCCTGCCCAAGGTACCAGCTGTCACCTACACACAGCTGGTGCTCCCCGGCCCCACAGCTCTTACTTGGAGAACCTCTCTGCGAGGGCCGAGGACTTGTTCTTGTTGACCAGGGAAAGCTCTTTTGCAGTGATTTTCAAAGAGTGGGAGGTCCATTGCCTTCTATTGAACGGGGAAGGCTCCATCTTATGTCCCCAAATCCCTGCTAAGGAGAAAGGAACAGTGTCAGCAAAAGGAATTGTGAGCAGAAAATCACAAATTGATTTGCTCCTGCGTCTCTGTTCAGGTGCTCCAGCATCCCAGTGCCACCAATCCTAACCCCTCAGGATCTCATCCATCAACTGACTTTAAAAAGGCAGCAGATGACAGTTATCATTTCCTCTGCAGATGCCATTGAGATGGTGCCCTGATAAAGCCATAGGCACAATGGGGGGGTGAGAGCAGCGGGAGCCAGCGGAGGGACATGGGAGCTGCAGGCATGGAGCTGTGACTGCAGGATGCCAGAGTGACACTCCTATGTCACACACACACATGAGCTCCAGAAGCCCCAAAGTGCCCTCGCTTGTTCCGGTTTCAAACCAAATGTGCTGGCATTTATGTAAGAGGGTTTGAGTTACGAAACTAAGAGGATGTAATTACTATACAAACATTTTTCATTCACTCTTGTGTTCGCTCTCAGCACAGCAGCATTTCCTCTGTGAGCTCAAACAAGTCTCATGTTCATGGAGGCAGCTGTGTCCCTCCTGTTGCAGTAGTTACCATAATATCGGTTAAACAGTATTAATTACCTAAAGAACAACTCCAATCACCCCATCCTGCTGGAAACGGGAAGAGATTTTGTCCAGCTTTTTACCACAGAAGCCAACAAGACTATATCAGATTTATTTTCTACATAGTTTTCTTTTGTGGAGGAGGAAAGGAGGGGAGATGAATTTAAAGAGTTCTCTGATAAGACAAAAATAAAGCCTGTACGGCAACGCCTTTCCTTTTCTCCTCTTTACTTTTATCCCTAGTCCCATGTCACACAATGCCTGTGGCAAGGGCACGAACTGACCCTGCAATGCCAACTCCAGGCAGGCTGAGCTCTTCCCTGTATTTTCCATTAATTCCTTTAACGGATTTGCACAGTCACGGAACTCTGGATCCAGTCTGAGTCCAGGTCTGCTGGACAAGTGGTCACACATAAACAGAAACACCCTCACACAATGTGGCATAAACAGTTGATCAAAGGGAGGAAAGGCAACGTTTCCAAAATCCTCACAGGTACAGAATGCACCTGCTCAGAAATGACAGAGATGTGGGATTCTGCAACACCTCAGCCCAGGAGAATTCAGGGGCGCAGGCAGAGTCTGGCAGTTCCCAGTGCTGGAATGGGAGCCCTGGGAGCAGAGAAGCCTCCCCAGCACTGTTCCCTGCCTGGAGACAGAACAGGTGGCAGGTGAACACATCTCTGTCCTGGGAGATGCAGTCAGGAAGAATGGGCCTTTCTCTCACATTCCATAATCCCCCTGATGTCCTGGAGAGGATACACCATGACAGGACATGTTTTACCAGGAGAGCGATTTTGGTGGAGTTTTCAGACACGCAGCTTGAACTATCGCTGCAAACAAGTGACGCTGGTTTTGTGGGGGATGTTGAAACACACTGAAACCACTTATCCATGTTACCTTTCCAAGTGCAGCTACCTGAAGCCTCAGCCTCTGAAAGGCACACGGAACCCATTCCAACCAGCAAGAGAAGCCCAAACTGGAGTTATTTTCTGAAATTCCTGCCTTTTTGAACACATTCTGCATCACCAAGTCCCCTGCAAACCTCCATCCAGGCTGCACTGAGAGGAGAGTGCTCTGCATTTGACTGGCCTTTGACAACAGCCCAAATCACCATCCACAAAGACAAAGGATCTCATTTCCCTCTTCTCCCTTTTAAAAAATCATATTGTATACACAAATAAAACCAGTATTTCTGTGACTGCAGGATGCAGCCCCAGTCCCAATCCCCAAGAGCCTCAGAATGTACACAGAGAGAGTTCAGGTAGAATTTACTGCTGGAAAATGCCACAAAAAGAATTCTGTCCATGTTAAAGACCAATGCTGAATGAGCCATGTCATGCCACAGTTTGAACTTTGTTTTATGACTAATCTTGAGCCAAAGGGAGCTCACCTGAGGCCCCACTGCAGTTTAAATGGCCTTTCACAGAGCAGAGTCAGCTGTGCCCAGGAAACAGGAGCGGGGCATTCATCAGAGCTCCCCTGGCACAGGGAACAGGTGCTCATTGACACATGGAAGGACTGCTCAGTAAAACACTGAGAAACATAACTGAATGTAATTGTTCAGAAAATAACCCTGCTTTGGATGCCTTAGCATCCCACTTCAGCTCCTGTTCAGGGCTGCATCTTCTCCCTATTGAGTTTTTTTGTTTCCCTGCCATTCTCCATCAAAACCACAAGTACCTTGAGTTAATCTGGCCTATTTAGGCAAAAGTCTCTTTATAAAAGCAGTACCTGTGGGATGGTCAGCTGGAAAGAGAAGCAGCATATCTGGAATCTCAGTCACTAGAAATGACATGAAGCAGGACTCTGACATGCCTCGAAACTTGTACTCCCACATTTTTATGCCATTCCACATTCTTAGCACTTTCTCATTCATTTACAGTTTTGGCATGTTCAAGGATCTCTGGGCTTTCTTTGCTGCTCCTTCTGAATGGCTTATTCAAAGTCATTTCAGAAAATATATATTAAGATTAAAACAAGACTATGAATGTTCTGCCTGCTGCATTGGAGACAGGTTCTGTGGAAGGTGGCACAGAATCCAGAGGAGATGGCAGAGGAGACAGGGATGCCAGAGATGTGCTAGATGAAGGACTGTGACTGAGCCACAATCTACCACAATACATCAAATCTTCCTCCAATAACTTTATCCAAGTTTAACAGCAGACTATAAATCCCTCTGTCTGGAAAGATACTGAAAGAAAAACTTACTAGCGCTTGCCCAAGGTGGAAGTGGCCTATTCTTCACAAGTGGTTACAGGAACGGGGCACCACGCGCCAGCCCCGGGCACGAACCCGCCGAGAGCCGGAGGCTGCGGGCAGCGGAGGGCGCGGCCCCTCAGCCTGCACTGCCCGGGAGCCACGAGCCCCCGGCCCGGCCCCCACGGATGCTCACCGGCCCCAAGCCGGGCGGGGCGGCAGGACGGGGCTCCGCCGCTGACCCCCGCCGCAAAGGCCGAGCGGCGGTACCCCCGCGGAGCCGGCAGCGGCAGGGATGCCCAGAGCGGGGCCCGGGCTCGCCTCAAGCACAGCTCGGACTCACCCGCGGCCCAGCGCCCGGCCGAGCCCCCGCGGCGGCTCCGGCTCTGCTTCTGGGGGAAGTCCCGGCGGTTCTGACCCCCGCCCCGCGCTCTTGTCCCGGCCGAACCGGGGGGAATATCCCACCGCACCTGTCCCGGCCCGGCCGGCAAGTCCCGGCACACTTGTCCCGGCCCAGCCGGCAGATCCTACCGCACCTGTGCGTCGTCTTCCCGCTCCGCCCCACGTACCTGTCCCGGTGGAACCAGGGAAGACCCCACCGCACCTGTCGCAGCCGAAACAACGAGTCCCAACGCACCTGTCCCGGCCGAACCGGCGACTGCACCTCCGCGCCCGCCGCAGCAACGGGCAGCGCCTCCGGCCACGCCCCGGCCACGCCCCCGGCCTCATTGGCCCTGGCCCTGACCGCACGGGCCACGCCCCCGGCCACGCCCCGGTGCTTCGGGACGCGCCCCTTGCTCGGCTCTGTCCCCCTCTCCTGGCCCTGTCCCCCTCGTTCGGCTCTGTCCCTCTCTCCTAGCCCTGTCCCCCTCTCCTGCCTCTGTCCCCCTCTCCTGGCCCTGTCCCCTCGCTCGGCTCTGTCCCCCCGCTCGCCTTTGGCCGCAGGTGCTCCCCAAACCTGGCAAAGCGAGAGTGGAATGAGGCGTCTCGGAGCTGGCTCCCGAGGGCTCAGGAGGGGCTGTGCTGGGGGAAGCTGTGCCCGTGCCAGGTATTGGGTTCTCCTGCAGCCTTGATTTGTTTGGGAACAAGAAAAATTGGGTTCAGCCGCCAAATGAGACACCCGGAATTTCTGAGATATAGAACATCCCTGTGGTCCTTAGCAGGACACCAGTGCTGCTCCTGGCCAGCCCTGCAGCTCCTCGAGGGATTGGTCTGAACAATTCATTGTCTTTCTTTAGGTGTTTCTATTTCTTTCCTCGTTATTCTTCCTAATGTGTCAAGTACCAAACTCCTGAGTTAAAAAAAAAGTGTGTATTTGGTACTCCAGCTCCTTTTCCAACTGCAGGTCTTGGATGTTGATGTTGTCCCGAATTCTGGGCTGTCCCAAATTCCTTGGGAGCTGCTTGCAGAGCAGCTCAGGATCTGCCGGCTATTAAGACAGGAAATGACTAATTAAATTAATATGTTGGTGTCACTTTTATGACAGTCTCCACACTGACGTGAAATTTAGTAATTCCAGTAAAAAGCCTGAATTATGGCCCAGAAAATCCACAGACTGTAAATTACAGTTCCCATGGCTGGATCCTGGTGGGATGGGGGCAGGTCCAGGTGGTATTGGAGCATGTCAGATAAACTTGGATGTACTGCTATTAAACGTGTGACATGTACAGGAAACTGCCTTTTGCTCTGGGTTAGGTGAGCAGGAAGGTTCCAGATGGAATCTGCTGCCATTTGGGACACCCCTGACTGTCCCTTTGCCCCGCTCAGGTGAGACCCCACCAGCAGAGCTTCCCTTAGTCCCAGGGCCCAGCACAGGGAGGATGTGGAGCTGCTGGAGAGAGTCCACAGGAGGCACCAGGATGATCAGAGGGATGGAGCAAGTCTGTTGGGAGGAAACGCTGGGAGAATTTTTCAGCCTGGAGAACAGAAGCTCTGGGGTGACCTAATTATTTACAAGGGCCTGGAATGCCAGGGGCAATGGCTTCAAACTGCCAGAGGGCAGGACTGGATGGGATATTGGGAAGGAATTCCTCCCTGTGAGGGTGGGGAGGCCCTGGCACAGGGTGTCCAGAGAAGCTGTGGCTGCCCTAACCCTGGAAGTGTCCAAGGCCAGGTTGGATGGGGCTTGGAGCACCCTGGGACAGTGGGAGGTGTCCCTGTGTTGGAAGGGACCCACCAGCCTGCAGCTGCAGAGAACTGGCAGTGACAGTGCTGCGATCTCATTCCCCAGTTGCAGCTGAGGGCTCTGAGCTCAGCATTGACCTAAAGTGGGGTTTCTGGTGCTTTGGTGAGAGGTGGTGAATTGCAGGTTGATGAGTCAATGAGATATGAACAATCC
The DNA here is from genome assembly GCA_013396875.1 of Vireo altiloquus. Lineage (NCBI taxonomy): Eukaryota > Metazoa > Chordata > Aves > Passeriformes > Vireonidae > Vireo > Vireo altiloquus. The sequence continues at coordinate 201,212 of VZRF01003181.1, forward strand.
TCTCTGGGTAAGCAACCCCAGGTGTAATTATTGATGTGTGGGTAGTGCCTGTCGCTTTCCAGGGACATCTTTCCTGGAGTCACACTTGGAGCAGCAGAATGGGACCACTCTGGTAGGTTTATACCAGAGGGGAGAATCCAAAGAAACATTTTCTGTCTTCACCCCTCCCTTTCTGATGTTTCACCTGAGTCTCACTCGGGGTATCACAGCATTTCCTGAGGAGCCACCACTGATTCCGTGTTGAGGCTCCTGAGCTTCCCACAGCCCAGGCCCAGCACCAGCAGAGAGGGTGAGGCAGCAGCTGAAGAAACCCCCAGAAAAGGCTAGGACACCCTCATGGCATTTTTTTGATTTTGAGGTCCCCACCCAATCTGTAAACTCCAAGTGACCCCTCCCAACAGCACCACTGGTTTGTTTAATCAGTGATTAAACTGGAATTTTACTTCCATTTCCAAACATACGCTGTCAGTCTGTACATTCCCTTTTTATTTTGTGATAAAACCAAGGCAACAGAAAAACACCATCATGAAACTTCTGTGGCATGGCTTTGCTAAGGCAGGGCTGCACACCTGTGGGAATGATGGGACAGCCTGAGCTCTTCCCTGAGCTCTCCCCTTTCTGCCTGCAGGTAACTTTAGCCAGGAGCTGCTCACTGCAACTCTTTTATTCCTGGACAGTTAGAGCTGCTGCTTCTTCTTGGGTTACAGAATCCTTTCTTCCTCAGCCTTGGGAACTGGGAGAGACATTGGATCTACCTGCTGAACACGATTGGTTCCTTCCCACCCATGACAGGTTATAGCAGAGGCCACAAATGAACAGGATGGATGGATTCCCTGCAGGATGTGTGTTCCCTGGGGGACAGAGGCAGAACTGCTGAGCCCTTTCCTGGCAGCTCCTGGCTGCCCTTGGCATCCCGGCTGGAGCTCTAGCCTGTGGAGCAGGAAAATCTGAGTTCCTGGTCCCCTAACAAGGAAGTGTCTCACAGCCACTCATGCAGTGTTTTTGGATCTTCCTAATGAGCCCTCAGACATGACTCTGACAGAGTTGGGAATTCAGGAAGCACCATTCCCACTTTACAAGGGTGAAGTGAGGAACAGGAATCCAAAATTGCCGTTGAGTAATCTGAGCTGGGATTAAAATCTGGGGTCCTGCCCTGCCCGTGGGGCTCTGTGTGCTCCTTTTTAGCCAAGACTGTCATGCATGGATTTAAATGCCCTTGGGAAGAGGAACGAGAGATGGAGAAAGAAGAGGGAGCAGGAAGTCCTGTGGCTTTGCCAAGATCGTTGGTAACAACATCTCCCAAACTACTCATGAGCTCTTCCTTACTGATGGTGTGCCCAGAGCAGGGCAGGGCTGCTCAGATGAACCCATTAATGCCATTGCCTTTATCCATCTCTTTTCTAGGGCTTATCAGAAAGTGTGTGGCCCTTTGGACTTCTCTGCCTCTTGACTTAACTGCCTTTGAGGCACAAATGCAGCCCTGAGGGACCATCCCAGCACAGCTCCTGGCCAAGCAGGATGTTCCTGGTGTCTCCAGGGCCTTTTGCTGAGCTGAGGCCTTTGGAGGGGTTAAACATTAACTCCTGCCCAGCTCCATCTGTCCAAGGTCCAGGAGGAGCCATGCTGGGTCAGCCTGGCAGCTGCACTTCCTGCTCCTACTCTCTCCTGGTGATTCACTTGCGCCTCCTCCTCCCTGCCAGGAAGTTTTTGACCTGGATGGAGCAGTGAGGAGGTGGAACAGGGACACCTCAGCTCTCCTGAATGTACCACTGGAGATCAACTCCTGCTGGCTGGATACCCTGGCGGGTTTCCTGGCTGGAATACAGTGCAGCAAGAAGGGAAAATCCTGGGTACCAAAAGACCCACCTGAGATACAGAAAAATCCCCACCCCATGTAGCAGCACCAAGCTGGTGCCCCACGGCAGGTCCACAATCCTGGCAGGCAGCTGTGAATCCATGGGAGCCTGTTGTTGTCCTGCTGCCCCCTGCACTGATTGTTTTATTTGGTCACGTTAAATAAAAAGGTAAAGCCTTTTCCCTGTGGCCATTTGAAGAGTGTGGCCCAGCAACAGGGCAGGAGGCAGATGGGAAGAGCTGGTTTATTTGAAATGATAGCAGTTTCTACACTCCAGCCCTGCCAAGGCTTTGGGTGTAGCCAGAGTCTGCCACAGGAGATGGATTGCTCAGGGCTGGTTGCCCCTGGAGCTGGAGCTCTGTGGGTTTGCCTGGCATGTTGGGATCAGACCCCGTGACAGCTCTGAGCTGCCCAAGGCACCTCTCCCACACTGGGACTCAGTTTTGTCCGGAAAAGCCAATCAGTTACTTCAGCACCAATGGAAGTTTGTGAAAATACAGTGGCACAATCTCTGCTGAGCTCAGGCCTAGAAGCAGAGCCAAGAGTCTCCCTGGCTTTGGATAAAACTTTGCTGTGGTTACCGGCGTCACGGGATCATGTGATGGCAGCTGATCTCTCCAACCTCCAACATTCTCACTCCAGGCCTCTTCTGCTGCACAAAAACACCCTGAGTGTTCAAAACATCGTCTCCCTGCTTGGATAATCATTTATTGATAGCAGAATTATCAGCCAAGTGTTGTTGAGGAAACTGCCACTGCTGCTGTTTTTGATCCTGCCAGGCCTTTTCCCAGCCCTCTTCCCAGTCTGTAGCCCAGCCACAAACCCTCAGGTAAAGGTATTCCCAAACAGACATGGTTTCTCCCTCCAGCCCAAGGACACGCTTTGGCCTGCTCAGCACAACATGTCACATCTGTTGATTCCTCAAGTTTGGGTTCTCAGCCCTGGGAATTAAGGGGCAATCAGGTCTAAACTGGACTCTGAGCCCCTTTGAACCATGCTGATGGAGAAATGTGTGCTTTGAAATGACTTTAAAGGAACTCTAGGTAGAGAGAAGAGCAGGAACCTGTAAGTTGAGAGCTGCTGCCCTCTCCAAGATCTCTCCCTTGTGAGGAGCACAGCCTTGGATTTTCTGGGACCTTCTTCCTACAGGATAAGGCAGGGTAAGGACAGGCAGAGTCAGCTCTGCCACAGGGTTCGTCCTCTGGAGAGATAAAAGGGAAGTGGTTTGGTGGCCAAATGAAAGTCATGGCTTTGAGGGAGAATTAAAGCCAGATGTTTCCAGCAGCTGCTGAGCTCGGCCTTTTGTGTCGGAGCCACTAAGGAGGCCCTGGCAGCATCTGCACAGCTCCGTGGTGGGAACACCCTGTAATCCTGAAGGCTCTGCTGCAGTGCTGGAGGCTCCCTGGCTGTCTGGGAGAAGGCAACAAGAGCCAAAGCAGAGATAGTGCAGCCAGCTCTGTTTATTCCATGTCTAAAAATATTTACTTCTTGTTGATAGTGGGGATGGTGGCAGGGGTGTGGTAAACAAATTTAGCACCTTTGGACAAAACACTGGGGCCAAGAGGTGGTTGTGCCCTGTTGGCATCAGCTCTGCAGGCACAGGGCAAGATGTGGGGAACAGGGACAGAACATCATCCCTGAGCCAGGGGCTGGCCTTGGACCCCTCAGACAGATTGATATCCAGGTAACCGACACATAAATCTGCTGTGCAGGGCCCTCAGCAGAGTCAGGGACAATAAACAATTCCTGCCTTTCTTGTGGTGTTTGTATTGGGCTGGGACTGAAGTGAGCGCCTATTCCAGAGTGGATGCAACAGGGGTGAAATACCAGGAAAAGGGAAGCCGACTCCTTGTTTTGAGCACAATTGTGGAGAGAGCAGCACTTTGCACTGCAAGGGAGCGCCCAGACCTCGGGGCTGCCAGTGGGAGGTCCCAGCTCACATCCAGGAGTCATAAATCTCTGCCAGCACTGCTCCTACTGCTCCTTCACACTCTGCCTCATGGTTGTGACACTCACTCCTGGCTTCCTAAGGCCAAATTCCTAGTGCCCTCAGCGCTACCCTGAGGTGGAGTTTCCTCTTGCAAAATCAGCGGGTGCTGAAAATGTCCTGTTGGCTCTGAGGGCTGGGAAAGGCTCTGCTCGCTGTTTAGGTCTCTGTGTCACAGTCCTCATCTTTCTCCTGCCCCATCCCCCATGTTGGGATGCTCCTGCTCTAGAGGAGCAGGGGAGATGCCCTTCAATCGAGCTGGATCCCTTCTGCTGGGGAATGAGGAATAAATCCACAAGGTGTGCCTAGGTGTGCCTGAAGCAAGGAAAAGTCAATACAGCAGGGGGAGGTTGGTGACAGGAAATCCCAGTTTTTACTGGCATTGGCTCACATCAGATAATCTCACTGTAACAAGAAAGAAATCCCTCATAGTCTGGTTCTGTGGAGCTGGGTGAGAGACTGCTGTAGGAAAGGAGATTCTTTTTCTTTCACTCCTCCAAGCCTTGGAGCTGCTGCCCACAGAACACTCAGGGGCCTGGCAGCTGGGCTTTGTTTGCTGGGCAGCTTGTGCTCCATGTCTAATCTCCTCAACGGACCCTGATTATTCCCTGGCTCTGACTTATCCACATGGATCTGCCCAGCCCTAATTGCAGGTGATGGCGTTGCTGAGGTCCCTCACAGGGCAATGATTCATGGCAGGGGACCTGAGGGCTGGAATCTCCATTCTCCACCCCCACTGAAGTGTTTTAATTCTGCTACCAAAACCAACAAGTTTCCCCTCAATGCGCTGTAATAAATGTTGTGGATCTTTCTCTAAAGCAAAGTGGTTTCAAGGTGTGTTTTCCTGGCAGGAATCCCTTCAGAGCATCATTCCGGCTGCTCTGACACACAATTTGGGGCATAGGACAGGATTTTGTGCTCGGGACTTTTCAGTTTGGGCCTTGCTCAGCTCTTCTGATGCCAGAGCTCAGGTGTGTCACCCCTGCAGTGGGAGCGTTACCTGGGCAAGGCACAGAATGGACAATTTGGGCTCCAGTGGACTCAACTGAGCCCTTCCAGCGAAGATGAGCCAAACCAAGGTCTGACTTCTCCAGGACACTGCCGTGGGTTCGTGCCCTGTCTATATCGGTGCTGTCTGGAGGAAATCCTGATCCTGTGTCATTCCCACCGGAGCCACGGCCCCTTCCCAGCACTTCCCCACCCGTTCCTGGCCGGGGCGAGCCCTGGCAGCCGCTCCGGCCCCTTCCCCATCCGCCGCCGGCATCCCGGGGAGGGTGCACGTGGCCCTACGGGCAGGATGGGGGGACAGGGCTACGGGGACAATGCCTCGGCACCCCTGGCTCGGTGTCACATGCGGGATGGCAGTGCCGGCGCTGGCCTGTTCTGCAGTGTTCCTGCGGGATCCGAGGGGCTGGCTAGAAAACTGGGAAAATCGGGTAAAAAGGGGCCGGAGCGCGTGTTGGGGTCGGAGCGAGGGGGGGGGGGCTGCATACGTTTGTTAGAAGCATAAAGTATTTTGAGTTCTGTAATTAGAAAAAAACACCGACCAACCAGCCGACCGACCGACCAAGCGACCGAGTCCCCAAAGCCCCAAACCCGAGAATTTTCCACCACGCGGCTCGCGGCTCTTCCACTCTCTTCGCGGGGGACGCCGCTTCCCC
>VZRF01003181.1:207081-229463 GCA_013396875.1 Vireo altiloquus
GGGAGCGGGCCCGGCCCGGCCCCTCGGCACGCGGGGCGGCCCCGCGGGGCCGGCCCCGAGCGCGGCGCCTCGTTAATTACGTTAATTAAACACTAAGGGTGGTTTATGGCGCGGAAGTCGGGGGGTTCTGTCGTTCCCCAGGTCCGGGCGGGACGAGGAGCGCGGCCCGGCCTGGCCCTGGAGGTCACCGAGGAGGGCGGGCGCCGTGTCCGCTGTGGCCCGGGACGGGGCTTCACCTGCTCACGGCGTTTCACGGGTTCGGTTAAGTGGTTTAAGCCTTTGCTGAACGAACCCGGGTGGCCGCTATAAACTTTGCACCGAGTTTTGTCCCAAAACGTGCGCGGAGCAAAGAGCTGCCGAGGCCGGGGGGAGTAACGGAGGGAGCGGGGCGGGCGCTGGGCTGTGTGTGCCCGAGAGGGTTCAGCTCCGGGGGTTCTGTTCAGGGGTTTTGTTCGGGTGACGGGTAAGGTGGTGCTGGTGGGCTCCCCCACGAACATGTGCTCCGTGGGTAAGAACCTCTAAATAAAGCAGTTTGGGAAACACCATCTCTTTCTTAAGTGAATCAGCTCAGTTCCGAGCTAAATGTTCCTTGGCTTGACGGGAGGAATAAAAGTTGTCATGAACATGGTGACAGGTCTCGAGAATTACGGGTTGCAGTGTTCTGCTGGAAGAGGAACTGCTGAGGCTGATGGGAGGCATGAGCAGCTGCCTCATCCCAGGCTGAGCGTGGTAAGAGGCCCTCCGGCAGCAGGAGGTGCACGAGGCAGGTTCTGGAATGCAGTGATGGGGATGGGAGCTGGAGCATATCAGGGAGCACATGGCTGCTGGTGGTGATGTGGATGGGAGCTGGAGCTCATCAGCACTTCGGGGTTTTTAGGGAGTCCTAAAGGACAAACTCAACTCTGTCTGATCTTCTTCTAATAGTGCTGGAAGTTTCTGTGATCTTCATTCTGGAAGCCTCAATTATATTTAATTCTGAGTTCCTGAGGACCATCTGGACTTTCTGAAAGCTTCTTTTCACTGCCAGGGCAGAGAACTGGGGTTCAGAACTAGGTGTCCTGGAATGCTGCAGATTCTTGGGAGCAGACAGCAGCTCTATCTGGGAATCTTTGGGGATGCCTAGAAAATAAGGCACAGGATGGGTGGAAGTCACGAGGCTTTTAGGGGGGTTGGCTAAGTTGCTGTAGCTGTTAGTGTTTGTTTTAGACCTACTCGAGGTGTAAACGTGGTGGTTGTAGGGGAATTGGGTTTCCTTCAACATCCTAAATCTCCGCAGTAATGGCTGTGGAAGGGTTGTATAAGGCTCATGCTGTTTCCTATGTTTTTGTTTGGGGTAGGCCTTTTTTCTCCCTTGCAGCCAGGACCTGTGTGCTGTTAACAATTGATAATTAGGTGCACTGGGGATATTAATAAATGCATCAAGAGAAATGGAATTAATAATGGCTGCTGGGCCTGCTGTGGGCTCCACTCAAATGGGTATGTGCTCCTAATTCCATCTATTTGTAGTTTATTGGGGAAATGGGAGTCTGTGTGTTTCAGGTGGGTGAAATGCTGCCCATGATGTTTCCTGGTTAGAAATCCAGGACCATGGGAAGCACTGAGTGTTGCTGGCCCTCTCGAGCAGGTGAGGCTTCCTGTGACCCCACACTGGCCCTGTTCACGCTGCTCTGACACAGGTACCACCTTCAGACAGCACAGCTGTGCCTTGGCTTTTCCGAGGGATGGAGGAGGCTCCCCTGGGCACAAGGGGCTCATACCAGCCCACGGAAAACCCTGCAGCTCCTGGTGGGAGCGAGCAATGCTCCTGTGGCCACTAAAGTTGCTGTGAGGTTGAGAGTTACCTGGGACGCTGAGAGCACTGAACTGTTACCTGAAACGTGCCAGCAGCTCCGAAGGAGTTCTGTGTGTTTGTTTGGCTCCAACTTCTCTGCGTGAGCTCTGAGAAGGTGACGGGTGACTCCCCTCAGAGAAGGTGATCACACTGTGGCTGAGGCCCCCACAGGGGTCCCTACCTGCCTGTCCCCCAGCCAGCACAAGGCTTCTCTTGGCTGCCTCCCGTAGCTTTGCTGACCTTGGGGTTTTTCCATCTGCTTACATTTCCATTTCTGGAAAAGGGTTAGCTTCTCCCCTCACAAATTTGGTTAAATTCTCTTTTGGATTTTCTGCTTTGATTCTGTTTCACAGAGTTTGTCTACTGTAGGAAATCTGTCACAAGCTCTGGGTTACGATTTTGATTGCAGAATAATTTGAGTTCATATTAAAATTGAATGCTTTAAAACTCTTGAGTGCCTGCATTTTTGTTAGCTTAATTGAATCTGGTTAAATGTAATTTAGATGTAATTACAATAAGAAAAATATCCTTTGCCTTCTTTCAGAATGAGAATTTTCTTCAATAGCCAGTTTTTGGGAGTTGCTGGAGGAGAATCTTTGATCTACGTTTGCTGAAAAGTATTGTGAGCGAGAGGGGAAGCTGTGCTGAGGAGGAGAGCTTTGTCAGCTCGTGGATCCCAGCGAGTGTTCCCAACCTTTGTCACTCTGTAAAGCTTTAACCTCGTCATGAAAGTTCCCGATAGCAGCTGGGAGGATCGTGCTGCAGCCAATCCCACAGGCTCAGCGTTTGTAGCCTCAGTTAAATAAGCAAGAATTGATATTTTGGCCTTTTCTTCTGAAGAGCCGCTGGCCAGGATGGAGCGGTTTTGCTCATGGGGCGCAGTGTGAATTTCCCAAAAGCTGATGTAAATTAGGGACTTTTTATCCTCTCTAGTCCATGGGGTTTTGCTGTTGAGATGAGTGAGAGCAGGGCTGGATCCTGCTGGGCTGTTCCAGCTCACTGTTTCTAGCACGAGGGGAAGTGGCCCACGCTCTGTTCCAGGTGTGTGTCCCAGCCCTTGTGTTCATGATCCATTCATCACTTTGTCAGAGTTGCTTTAATCCCAGGCAGCTTCAGCAATGCAGTAAGCACCCCGAAGTGTTTCAGTTTCACTTTATCACATTTATTCCTTCAAATTACCTTAGGCCTGAGCTCAGTGCTACCCTCAGAGATGTAAGTAGTGAGGCATGGTTTATTTTTAGAAAAGAATGAATCATCTCTTAGATGTGTCTTGTCTCTTTTTGCTTTGTTGAAAAGTTAATTCAAGGAACTGGGACCTGCTGGCTCTGGGTCCATGAGCAGGAGCCCATGTGGGCAGTTGATGCTGCCCCAGGAGTGACCAGAAACTGAGCAGAATTTAGTTTGGAACTGCTGAACTGCAGTTTCAGAGCCTGTGGGTGAAGCAGGTTACTGGGGTTTTTTTTGTGGGTTGTTTTGTTGGGGAACAACTACTCTGAAATCTGGAAAGGGAACTGCACGTGTGTCCTTTCACCCTGAACTGTTTCCAGCTCTGCTCCTGGGCAAAGATTAACGGGAGGGGAAGACTCTGTTGCTATGTGGATTAAATCAGTTGTGCGTGGGGGGTTTGGATCTCAGAGCTTTGCAGAAACCATGGTCTTTGTTTTGCTTCTCACATGGTTGTCTTGAACCTCTTCAGTGTTTGGAGGCTTCTTGTTACTGAAGTGGGGCTCGTCCTTGCAGCAAACAGCTCTGGCACGAGGTGTGACCTTGGCAGAGGAATTATCTCTAAAGCTATTGCAACTGCTTCCTTATCCTTGTGCTGTATGTTTGAGGCCTGGTAGTGAGCCACTCCTTAACTTCAGAATCCAGGAGCCTGGCCTCTGAAATGTCCAACTTGCTTATCTGTGCCTTTGTGGATATGAGCTGGATTAATGGCTTTCACCTTTTAAAGTCCAGCAAATTGCAGTGGTGAAGTGGAGCATCGTTCAGTGGCTGGAGGAACTGTTTTAGCTGCTCATGGGGTGTTGGGATATCTTGGGAGAATTTTTGCACAAGGGTAGTTTTATTCACTGCCCTATAACTATAGTTATTATTTCACTATGTGAAAGGAGCAAAAGCCATGTTTTTCCTCTGTGCTGCTACTGGATTGTTGAATTCCTCACCTAAATGCCTTTGAGCAGCTCAGGGAGAGGGACCTTGAAGGACTCTATCTTGTACTGTGGAATGAGCACTTCTTTGTGTCAGGTGCCAGGCTGGAATCCTGGAGTTCTTCTTGACTGTCTTATTTGTAACCCTCTTGCTCTAATTACAGTCCTTGTTGCCCAGACTCTAAGTGAAAAAATCTTGTTCTCTCCCCAGCAGGCTGGGATGGTGTGTAAGTTTGTGTTGACGACCTTTAATCTCCTTGGTTACAAGTTTAAGGAAATCATTAGTGTCTGTTGATGTGTGTAAGATTCCTGGGGGAGTGGGGTAGGACTCGGGTAAGTTCAGGAGGAATCCTGGCACAGCACAGGTGATGCTTGGTTAGTACAGATGTCACTAATTCCATTAAGTTATACAGTTTCTTCTCCTTGACTTATGTTTTTTTACCTTCCTTTCTAGGAAGGGGTCTGGAGGAGGGAAAATTTCCCTTTCTGGTGAAAGGGGACTGGAGCATTATGACAGTCAAGTCTTTAAAAGCTTATGAGTTCCCAGAGTCCTTGCCGAGTAGCCGCTGCCTCCGCTGATGTTGTTGGATGTCAATAAAGAGAGGTTGAAGGCAACACTTCTAATGGAGGTAGAAACGAAATACTTGGAAAATACCAAGGATTTTCCTGTTTTCATTAATGAAAAAATCACATAGGTGCTTAATAGCTGGGTAGACACTTGAGATGTGGAACTCTAGAGACAATCACTAAATTCACCTGTATTTTCTGGCTTTACTTCTGAGGCTTCTCTGGGTTGCTCTAACTAACCAAAGTGTTCTGGTCTCTTCAGCAGGTAACATCGAAAGGTGCTGGCTTGAACCCCAATGCAAAAGTGTGGCAAGAAGTGCCCCAGGGCAGTGGTGAGGCCGTGCCCCCCACCAATGGCACAGAGCACACGTGGCAGGAGACAGCAGCGGCCCAGGGGACTCCAGCCGAGGGTGAGGTGTTGGGACACAGGTCATGGTACAGCCTTTCCTGGGCAATGCATGGGGAGTTCAGCTGTGAGGAGCAACCTCTGGCTCTTGTCCTTGAGGTTGTCAGTGCTGGTGGAGCAACATGGATGAAAGGAACATGAGAAAGCAGTGGGTGGTTTGTAAGGGTGGTGGGTCTCACTGGTGGGCTTTGGTTCAGGAAGGTGTCCGAGCTCTGCTGGAACAAGAGTCAAGGGGCCCGGTGATGACCAAGTAACGCGCTAAGAGGGGAGCAGGGTGCTGCGTGTGTAGAAATGGATTCATGACATTGCTGCACTTGAGCATCCACTGGACCCTGTGAACAGGAAAATGAGATCTGAGGGCCACCTGCAATCCTGGGCAGCCGAGGTGCTGCTGAGAACTGTCAGGAGCATTTGTTGTGGAGCAGAGCCTGTGCAGTATCTGTGGTTAACTCCTCTCAATTTGGGCTGTTCCGCTGCAGTCCTGTTCCCATCCTTACCACACGGGCAGTGTCCAGAACTAAGGATTCAACTGGTTTCAGTTGTTTGGCTCAGACTTGTTCCTGAGTGTAGCTGAGGTGACTCAAAGCATGCAGAGGATGCAGAAGATTTCCCTGCAAAATGGTTTAGTAAAAGTTAGGGATAAAGAAGGGAACATTCAGCTTGTGTGGCCTTATCAAAGGTTTCTGGTAAGTCAGCAGAAGTGAGGAGAGAGCGCTGGGTTTGTGCTTTGCCTGACAGAAACTCATTTGTCTCTTCATAACAAAGTGAAGCATTTGAGGCAGTGTAAGCAATTTTCATCCCTTGTTTTTAGGAACCTCTCTTAAATATTTTAAATTCCATGTGGAAAGACTGGTTTTTAGATTCTCTGCCACTTTGGGGATCAATTTCAGGATCTTTTATTTAATTTTCCCTGAGAGCCTAGTGCAAACCAGATTTTCCTGATATTTGAGAGGTATAAGTTCTATCCCACACAAAGTCTAAGAAATACAGGCTAAGGTTAGGCACTTTCAGGTACAACTTTCTTGAGTATTTGTTTTGATGTTGGTAGCCAAAATTTTCAAATGGGAAATACACTGAAGCTGACAGGAGTTTTCCTGCTGCTGGTGTGTTCCTTTGCCAGGTAACGTAGAGATCTCAGAGGACAGCTGCAAGCAGTATGAAGTGATGTATTCCCCGTCCTGTGAAGCCACAAGGAATGGCACAGGAGTTGATGAGGCATCAGCAAATGGAATTGTCCTGGCGACTGAAGATCTGGGATACCAAATCTATGAAGTGTCTGGTGAGTGCTGAAGTTCAAATGCTGCTGTCAGTGTCTGTAACTCCCCTGGAGTTGCTGTAAATGTGGTGTAATGATGTTGGAACTCTGACATGTCCACGTGTATCCAAGCAGCTCCAGTATGGCCTCAACATGTGGCCAGACAGAGGCAGAGTGGAATCGGAGTCATTTTGAGAGCATGTGGTCTCGGGGGGGGAGTCTTTAAGCATCTTGGATGAAGTTTTCCTCTTGGTCCTACCTGGAGGGATTCATTCTTGTACTCTGCAATGAGATGTGTCCTTGCCTTGTCTTGTTGCCATGAAAGTGGGAACTGATGGTGGATGTGGTCCCTTTCAGGTGACAGCAGCTCCACAGTGTCCACAGAGGACATTAGAGAATGTTTGAGGAAACAACTTGAATTCTGCTTCTCACGGTAGGTCCATAAACCCATTACTAAAATCCTTGGCAAATATCCCTCTTCTTGGCTTGATGTGTGCCATCATCTTGATAAAAACACAAAACAAGATTTGCTGATGTGCTGTAGAAGCCCTGTGGCACCTTCCAGCTGTTTGGGTCCTGTCTGTGCATCCGTGTCCTTGGATGAGCATAACTTCTGTGCTCCACAGTCATAAGATGTTGAGATAATTTACTATGTGGCACCAGAAGCCTTTTTGGCAGATCCTTTTTGCAGACCAACGTGTAGGGCACTGGAACTTCATTCAGTTTTTAAAATTATCTTAACTCTGCTTTGTGTTGATTTGCTGGGATTTGTTCCAGGAGAGAAAATCTGAGGGTGTTTTGGCTGTGAATGGTACTGGTGAATATTTATTTAAGCCTGTAGTTATCCTCATCTTCTGAGTTTTCTCTAAGTCAGGTTCAGGATCTTTATTAAATAATAATTTTATGTCTTTTTAGGGAGAATCTTTCAAAGGATCTCTACTTGATGTCTCAGATGGACAGTGATCAGTTTGTTCCAATATGGACAATTGCCAACATGGAAGGGATTAAGAAGCTGACAACGGATATGGACCTTATTCTTGAAGTTTTGAGATGTAAGTCTGGGACTTTGGTATCTGTATTGGTAGCACAAAGAATCCTTCTGTGCTTCGGATTGTGTTGTGGTCTCTGAGCTGGTTATGGTTTGTTGTGCTGGTAAATGGTGACAGGAACTTTACTGAGTAGGAGGCTGTCCCAAACTCCCAAATACTCATTCTTTGTTCCAAGTTCCATGAGAGAGTCTATTACTGCTGAGATGTGCTCTGTGTCTGAATTTTATACTTGAATTTCAGCTTCTCCTATGGTACAAGTGGATGAAAGGGGGGAGAAAGTCAGACCAAACCACAAACGATGTATTATCATTCTCCGTGAGATCCCTGAAACAACACCTATAGAGGTAAATAAAGAGAAAGGAAATAAATAATTGTTACTGGGTTTGGAAGGTGCCTTCAATAGGGGTTCAAACAGCACCAGGAAAAGGTCAGCTGGTGTTTAATTGGATTAAACACTGATATTTTTCTTCTAGACCACACCAGTAACTTTTTCCACCTGGGTGCGTTGTCAAAATAGCCAAAACAAAAACTTATTGCCGTTGTCCCTCCCCATTATTTACTACCATATTTAAACCTTCTTAAGTAAACTTTTTTTCCACCAAAGCTGAGCTAGCTTGGCTTTTCTGGAAGGAAGTTTGAACTGGTTTCTTTTCAGATCCAAAAATAAATCAGTCCAGGGCATAGCTTGGAATTCAGGCTGAGTTTTTGTCACAGCAATAACTTTACTTGAAGTCAGACGATTGTTTTGGCAGCAAGAAATGTTACTAAACATTTCTCATTCATTGAGCCCCAGTGTGAGCTGAGCTCATTATGTCCGAGAAGGGAGGATAATAAAATTCCTCCTGATACTTGGTGAACAGAATGATTTAGTTCTTTGTTTTTTAAAGTTGTAACACACAGTGTTTGTCTAGCAGCATTTTTAATGAGTTCTTTTAATGCAAACGCTGAGCAGCTGCTTGTCCCTCTCTTTACAATCTGATTATTGCAAAGCTGTCAGGTTGCCTTGACTTAGAAATATTTCATGGAATCGTTGTCTCCATGACTCTGCTAATCTACAGCCACGCTTTTCCTACCTGTTTCATGTGAAAATATCACCAGGTCTACACAGATTTTATTTTCTACCAGCTGGGCCTGCTCTGTTTTATCTGGGGAGCCCAGGAGGCTGAACTAGGATGTGTGGGTTAAGAAGCAGGTGGGGGAAATAAAAAACCATCCGTGGTCACAGGAGAGCGGCAGCTGAGGAGCTGGAGCATAAACTTGGGTCACTTGAGTGTTCACTGTACAAGGGCTCTGAACTTCTCTCCTCAGGAGGTGAAGGCTCTGTTCAAGAATGAGAACTGCCCCAAGGTGATAAGCTGTGAGTTTGCTCACAACAACAACTGGTACGTTACATTCCAGTCCGACACAGACGCGCAACAGGTAAGGCTGCCTTCCTCTGACACCCCAGCTTTAATCCTTCCCCTGCTCAAGGAAAGTGCACATGTGCTTCCTGTAGCTAAAAGAAATATTTATTTACTGATCCCCTTTTGTTGTTTTAAGAGCTTACTGGCAGATTCTGGTTAATAAGACTAAAGTTGAGAGATTGTGGGGTTATAATTCCCGTGCCTGGCTCTTGCCTTGGCGCTCTCTGGTCATTACTGGCACTAGAATCCTGAATTGGAAGTGTTAATGAATTTAGCTGGGCTGACAGGGAAGCACATGGCTGCACAATTGTCTTAAATCATGTAACATCCTTTGGGAAGTACAACCTGATCAAGATATTCTAATGTTCATCTTTTTTTTTTTTTTATCTCCAGGCGTTCAAATACTTAAGGGAAGAAGTGAAAACCTTTCAGGGCAAGCCAGTAATGGTGAGGCTGCTTTAGCTGCTGTTTCTGTTGGAATTGAATTGTGTTGTTCCTATTTGGGTGGTGGTGACCATTTGTGGGGGGTGGAACCAAGGACTCAGCAGTGGGATGGTCCATAGCTCTGGAGGCTGGGAATGTGAACGAGGTCATGGGGAGCTCTGACAAATTACAGTTCAGTGGCTGCTGGTTACTCACAGCCCTGCTTCCCAAGGGGGGTGAAATACATTCCTGTGCTGACTTCCCTTCTCCGCTTGCCCCAGAATCTGGGTTTGCAGAGCTCAGGAGAGGGATTCCTGCTACTGCCAGTCTTGAGTTGGCTGCTGCAAAGTGCATGGACTGAGAGGACCTGTCACGATTGGAGTCTGGACAGTTCCTGCTCCAGAAAGCATCATTTATCTCCAGTTTTATAGATCACTCATATCTCCAGTTTTATAGATCACCCAGCTACAGCAGTGTGTGTCCATCCCCATTATCACACTGTGGAAATGTGATCTGGACTGATTCTATCAGTTTTTATTCATAAGCAGTAATCAGCTTTCACATCCCTCCAGCAAGCAAGAAAGACTCCATGTTCTCCTTTTCTCCCAGCTAACATGTGGTGTGATTTGCTGTCTTGCAGGCCAGGATAAAAGCCATCAACACATTTTTTGCTAAGAATGGTTACCGGGTCGTGGATTCCAGTGTGTATCCCCAGCCCGTGCAGACCCAAGCCCAGTTTGCCTCCCCCCTGTTTATGCAGCCTGTATATAGCCCTCAGCAGTACTCAATTTACAGCATCGTGCCTCAGACGTGGTCTCCGAATCCTGCACCTTACTTTGAGACACCACTGGTGAGTAACAGCTGCTGAGAAGGGGAGGAGGAGCCTGGCCCATCAGAGATAATTTGGTTAATAATCCCTAGGGTGAGCAGGCATTCCAGGTTTCTTGGTCAGATCCCTCTGGTTTATGACACAGATGTCGGGGCCCTGATAAAGCAAGTCAGAGGAGCTGCCAGTCTCACCATTGGCTGCCACTTATTTTAAGGAATTTTGGTGTGAAATTCCATTATCCAGCAGATTATGTTACTGGAAGAGCCCATAGCTTTTCCAGGAATGGGGGAACTCTGCTAAAGCAGATTCAGACTGTGAACCTGTGGGGGTTTGGCTGGAGTAGTGAGTTCAAACCATGGCAGATGCCGTAGCCCAGTGTAAAATTACAGCCATGAGTAACTGCTGAAGCTGATCATTAATCTGCAAAATGTTTTCTTTGTAGCTCAGCCACTGAGACTGTTCTGTCTCTTTGCAGGCTCCCTTTCCCAACGGTGGATTTGTGAATGGCTTTAACACACCAGGATCATATAAAACAAATGCTGCTTCTCTGAGTATAGGTCGCCCATTCCATAGGAATCGGTAAGATAGTTCTGACAGGTGTTTGCTCCTGGAAAACTTCCAGTACTGAGATCCTCAAGTGTTCATTGCATGTCACCTGCAGTGCTTTCTGATGGGACCACATTATTTATTTTGTTTTATCACACGTGTGATGTTTTTCAAATCAATTAAAAAAATGAAGTAGAAGGTGGCAGCTTAAGATCCTAAAATAATGGACACGGTACTGGAGAAAGCAAAAGTAACTCCTTTAAAAGCCTCAGAGGAATTTTTGCAGACAAATAAATAACTTCCTCCTAAGGTCATACTTGTTATTATGTTTGTTATACACAGATTATAAACTCCTGCAGCACAACATAAGCCTTTTCTCCTGGGATCAGGCTTGTGGAGCTGCTGGTTCCTGCAGTGGGAATTGCTTGTCCTGACTGCTGTGTCCAACTGCTCGATGCTGGGGCTGTTCCTGTAATTTATTTGCTTTATCCCCATCTTTCCTGAGAGCTGTAAGGACTTAGATATAAACACTGGGGAGGAGGAAAAGCTTTGTATTGATTGCTGGAGGAATTGCTCTGTGAATACAATGGAGTAGTAACCTGTGTGTGGGAGTTGTTTGTGTGCAGCACAGGGCTGGGATCATGGGAATTGCTGTTGGTATTGTTGGAGAAATCAGTCGACAACTGCCAGGGCCGTGAGTGGGTTTGTGCTGCAGTTCAGGTCTGTGGCTGTTGGCAGAAGGGGAACTTCAGGATTTGGTCTGTGGTGACTCAGCAGAGTCTTAACACAGACTGTGGAACTGGGAGCGTGACTGCCTGCAAGATGGAGCAGCTGCTCAGCTTCCAACTCACATCTTGACAAAGGTGGTTTGGCTTTTTTTTTTTTGCTTTAAATTGTGCACAATCTTAAAACCTGTAAAGCTCTTGGGTATGTGGATCCTCCTGGAAGTACAGATGCTGCAACTGTGCAAGAACTTTGTGTATCCAAGTACTAACACCTTGAAATCCCTCCTCGGACATCACATCTGCATAAACCTAAGTTTTTAAAATCCTGGTTATGTAAAGATTTCAATTTGTAAAACTTGGGTGCTTGAAGTTGCAGCTTTAGGGTGAGCCTGCGCAGGTCCTGCTGGCCCAGTGATGATCAAGTATCGCGCTAAGAGAGAACAGGTCACAGTTGGGGGCTGGGCAGCCTGTGCTCCCTGCTTGTCCTTCCTCCTGCTCTTCCTTCCTTCTGCTCTCACATCATGTCTCCTTCTCTCTGCTCTTTTTTTCCCCTACTTTATCTTTCCTCATCTTTTCTGCTTTGCTCTTCTGCCCAGTCAAGACTGTGGCCTTCTCGATGACGGGTAAGATTATGAGATCTGAGGGCTGCACAGTGACCTGACAATATGCCATTTTGAGAACAACTTGGACAAAATGGAAACCTTTAGTTGACTTTGCTCCACCTCCTCCCTCTGTTTTTACTGATGGGAAACTTAAACTTTACTGGGCCCTTAAAACTGGTTCTTGATGCTTCTTGAAGCTGAGAAGTGTGAATTCATCTCTGTTCAACAAATCTCCTCTTGAACTGCAGAACAGCTTGTTTGGAGAGTTCATCCAGCTGCCGTTTTGGGTTTCTGTCTTGGCCCATTAAACCTGATTTGTTCTGTGGTACAGACAGTTAATAGTTAAGTGTTGGAGTTTTCTCTGTAGCTAAACATTTGTTTAAGCCACTCGTATTTGTTTTGTGCCGATTTGTTGCAACATCCTCCTTTGTGGGAAAGGGAGATGGAGGAGTCATACTTTGGCTGGCACTAGGAGAGTTTCTTCTGATTTCATGCAATGTTATAATGAGATTGTTTAAAAACAGCGAGTGTGCAAAATCCTCCCGCTCTCCTTAAATTATGAGATGTGCAGAGTTTGCCAGAGGAGAGAGAATTCGGGGTTCTTGTTTTTGATCAGTGCTGTGTGGAAAACCAGTGAGGGGCAAAAGTGGAAAATAGTTGAAGACACCCAAATGCTGCTCCAGAAAACTGTTCCATATTGCGTGGGATCTGAGGTTTTCTGGGGAATTCTGCATTTAAGACCCTGAGCCTGAACTTGCAGCAGCACTGAGTGTGCAGAGCTGTGACTGTGCTCAAAGGAAGCACAGCTTTAATGCCGAATAATCGATAATGGGGTGAAATGTCTGGGGGTTGGGAACTGCACAGTCAGTGCTGAGGGTTTGGGAATGGGAGCAGCCAGGCTGAGCCTGGCTGTGCGTGGTAGGGCTCAGCTGCCCTGGCCTGATCTGCCATGTTTAGTCACTCCTGGCCTTGTGTCCCAGTTCAGTTTGTTTGCCTGTGGCCAGATCAGTCTGTTCCTTGGCCTTGGCTTATTTCTCCAGCTCCATTTCCAGTGCCCTGTGCCAATGCTGCAGGCCCAGACAAAGGAAAAATTCCTCTTTGGGTTCTTCTGGCTCTTCTGTGACCTCTGGGTTTTGGGATTTTTTTTTTTTCAGTCATTTGAGGTTTTGGGGTTTTTTGTCCCCTCCTGTGTATCTTTTGGGCAGCGCTCTCAATGTTTCCTGCATTTGCCAACACTTGAGTGGAGGCTGCAAGAAATCCATAACAGAAGGAATTAGTGGAGGTTGGGAAGACAAATATCTTTGTTCCTGACAATCGCACGCAGGAAACGGAGTTCTGGTCTTTGCTGACCTCCTGCTTTTCTTGTCAGCTGCGAATCAGCTGCAGTAGGTGGTGGTTCTGGTGTGGTTCCTCAGCACGGGGATCCCACAGCTCCCTCTCTGTGCCTGCAGGGTGAAGCCCCATTTCCGCTCATCCAGCAGCTCGGAGCACCCGGAGGGGCCGCCCGGCGCCGGGGCCCTGCCCATGGGGGACCTGAGCAGAACCAACTCAAGGAATTTTGTCATGGAGCGACACAACAGCTCCTTAACGGGGCACCAAGACCAAGGGTATTCCCAGAAGGATTCTCCCACGGCACAGCTGGAGCAGAACGGCGATTACGGCGTCGGCAGGGGCAGGTAAAGGGCTGTGCCTCGTGTTTGCTGGCACACAGCAGCTGGGACTTGATTTGTATGAGCCAGAGATACCAACCAGCAGCACAAAATGCATTTCTGTAAGGAGCAGCCACGAGAAAACTCATGCTTAAGTAAATCAGGAGCAATAAATGCTGACCTGAGAGCAGGAATGGTTCCAGCTTCACTCTCCATCTGGTAGTGACTCAGTAAGACAGTGAGGTGGCTTTATTTTAAAGTATCTGATTTGTACCCAGAATGAAAACAGATGCTGAAATAAAGTTGGCATCTGTATTGCTGTAAATAATAAGTAAATCCTTGGCTGGGGATTTGATGCTCCTCAGTATTTTAAGATTAACTGATTTTATCTCATTTTCTTTTTATTCAGGGTTTAGACACTTGAAAAGGCAGATCAGTGAGAAATCAGACTAATAAGTTTATTACTGTAAAATAATTGTCCCTATGCTTGATCAGATGCTCATCCAGGGGGCTGAGAAAGAGAAGTTGTTCCCATATTGGCTCTGTTCCAACTTCTTCCAAAGTTGGGACTCTGACCCCTCCTGAGGAGGGAGAACATCCAGAGCTGTGTGTGGGGAAGGCTTAGCAGGGAGCTGTGGATCGTGCAGAGCTGTGCCCACTTCAGCTGGGTGGATGCACTGAGTGGTGTCCTTGTCTTTAAAGGAGGAACGTGTTCCGAGGCCGGAGGAGACGGGAGGACGACCGGGTTTCAGTAAGTTCTGCTTCTCTTTTTGTGGGGAGTCACACGAAGTGCAGAGTGTTGACTTTGCAGTTATTGAAGGAATGGCAGAGTCCTTAAATCCTCAGATTACACTGGGGGTTTACAGTTTTTCTAGGAAGTTCCTGCCACTTGCTCATGGCTTTTACTGCTCAGTGTTATGACTCTACTAATGGATGTTTTCCCTCTCCAGAGACCTCAGCCTTCAGCAGAAACAAAGACTCAGACACCAAAGTTTGACTTGCTTGCATCCAATTTCCCACCTTTGCCTGGCAGCACAGCAAAAATTCCGGGAGAGCCTGTGCTGGAGAGCAGGATGTCCGACATCGTTAAAGGAGTCTGCAAAGAGAAGGTGCCTGGTCTTGTCTCCATACACGCACGGGAGGATCTGGGTGCTGTGAATCCCTTTTCCCTGTTTAAGGGTTGGCTTGTTAGAGCCACGTCTTCCAATGCTCTAATCCCAGATTTCACACTGGTTTGTTCATAGAACAGTGCATTTTCCCCTTTTTTTTTGTGGGAATGCAGCTAGGGCTCATGCAGTTATGCTGTTGTAAACTCAGTGATGTTTAGGAATAAAGCAGGCAAAAGAGGAATGTTGGCTGCTGAAGTAGGAACAGTTTGGTGGAGTGTGGGCAAGAGATCTTTCCAGATGAATTCGTTCTTTGAGCTGGTGGGACTAAGCACTGATATCCTGGATGATTCAGCCTTAGTTCTGGTTTTACCCACTACTTGTTTTGCCCATATAAAGAGGTATTGCTTTAGAGGTGATGGTCTAAAAGAAGTAAAATTCCTGTCATTGGGGCTTGAGTGGCCTTTGGGACTACTCCACTTCTCAGATGTCTCACAGTGCCATATTGTGGAGAAATTTGAGTATCGTTCTGTATTTTGCAACTTGTGCTCTGTGTGCAGGAAAGCAAAGACTCCCTGTCCCCGTGCCCGGCTCCTGCTCCAGAAGAACAAATGCCCAGCGCTGCCCAACCGCCCGTGCCCAGCGTCAGCTCCCCGAGCCAGACCGAGCCTGTGCTGCTGAGGTATGCAGAGAACATGGACATACCATGGAATCATGGAGTGTCCTGAGCTGGGAGGGACCCACAGGGATCATCCAGTTCAACCCCTGGCCCTGCACAGACACCCCAACAACCCCACCCTGGGCAGCCCTGGCAGTGCTGTCCAAATGCTCCTGGAGCTCTGGCAGGGCTGTGTCCATTCCCTGGGGAGCCTGGGCAGTGCCTGACCCGCCTCTGGGAGAAGAACCTTTCTCTGATATCCAACCTAACCCTCCCCTGGCCCAGCTCCAGCTGTTCCCTCGTGTCCTGTCCCTGTCCCACGGAGCAGAGATCAGAGCTGCCCCTCGGGATGAAGCTGCAGCCCCCAATGAGTCTCCTCTCAGTCTCTTCTCCAGCTGAACAGACCCAGTGCCCTCAGCCACTCTTCCAGCCCTCCCCCATCCCCTTGTCCCTGCTTTGGACCCTCTCCAACAGCTTTAGATCTTTTTCATTTTGTGGTGCCCAAACTGCCCCCAGGACTGGAGGTGAAGTCACCCCAGTGCAGAAGAGTGGGGCAATTCCCTCCCTCCCCTGTCCAGCAGTGCTGGACCTGATGCCTCCAAAATCTGGTGACCCTTTGGGCTGCCAAGGTGCTGCTGACTCATTTGCTTGTTCTAGCAAAGTCTTTCACCAGTGTCTGGCAGTAATGTTGGGTGGTATCTTCTCCAGAGGCCACCAGATGGAACGAACAGATCGTGGTGGGAATGACTGTGCTGTTGTGTTCTGAACTTGTGACTTCAAAGAAAGGAAATAATCTCTGAAACCTGAGTGTCAGTAGGTTTTAATTTGAATTGTTGTTGGTTTATCAGCACGGTTCAGCCAGAGAGCAAACCAGAGGAAGCATCTGCCCCGAAGGACGTGGTCAGCCCAGCTTCCCCACCGGCATCCGTCTGTCCCAGTGCTGCAAAGCCACCGAGGACAAACACCTCCTCACCTTCTGCTCAAGCAAGTGCAGCTCCTGCTCTGTCGACACAGGTAAGGCCCAGAGCAGGGAATGGGAATGATGCAGGGAGCTTTCCCTGGGATGCGCTGATGGCACATCCAGGGGCTTCCCTCTGCTCCCTGTGCGTGTTGCTGCTGTTGTGCTTTGACCTCGTGCCTGGGATAGGCTGGGAGGTGGTTGTGGTGTGTAAACCTCGCTCTTCTCCTTGCTCCCAAAGGAGCCTCGCAAGCTCAGTTACGCCGAAGTTTGCCAGAAGCCCCCAAAGGAGCCACCTCCAGTCCCTGTCCAGCCTCTGAGGGAACATCGCACCAACATCGTTTCCCCTGCCAAAAATGAAGAAAATGGTACGTCGGAGAAGGCTCCGGAGAAGGCTCCTCACGAGAGGCCTGAAGGTCGAATGAAGGATTACTCCGGGTTCCGCGGCAGCGGAGCTCCCAGGGGAGCTGCTGGGAAAATCAGGGAACAGAGGCGCCAGTTTGGACGCAGATCTTCGCCTCAGGGAGCACCGCGACGCGTCGGCAAGGAGCAGTACGTGCCACCCCGCTCACCAAAGTAACGCTGGGCCAGCCAATGATTCTCTATTTAACTTGAGCTGTGGACTAATGAGCAGCAGAGAGACTGAGGAGGGAAGGATTCGGGAAGGGAAGTACTGAACTGGAGCGTGGCTTGTGTGGAGAAGTTGTGGAGGGTCCCAAAATTCATCTCTAAAAGTGATTTCACAAATGCTGGAGGATTCCAATCACTATAAATATAGAGATTATAATTTTTGTATTTTTGTTTTTAATTTGCAGAGGGTTTTCCTGCTTGAAATCAGCTTTGGAGTTGTGAAAGTAGCGTTTTGACAAAGTGAAAGGATATGAATTGACAAATTAACCTGTCCCTCGGTGTAGGAGGAAAAGGATAAGAGAATATTATTTTTGGAAAATGAGCATTTCTGTAAAATTAGAACATTTTTTAACCTATTTAACGTTTGGCTTGTGGGCTGGTGTGTCTGCCATGAATGGCCTGGCATTGCAGAGGCCTCTGCAGCAGCATGAGCGGAGCGAGTGCAGCCAGAACTGTTGTCATCACTTAGTCACTGATGATGAAAACTGAATGTACTACTGTAGTAAACCATGTGTTTCCAGCTTGAAGTAGTCTCTTGACCTTACTAATATTTCATTCGGCAAGCTTTTTAAGGTATAATTTTTGCAGGATACTGGATTGTAGATGAGAGTGTGTGGACAGCAGGAATTGTCTCGTAGACGCAGTGGAAGGAGGCAAAGGGAGCATGTTAGAATCTTTAATATGCCCTTTTTCCTTGCCTCCTTTTGAGGGCAACTCCTTAGGTTTGAGGTTTTGTTTGTTTGCTTTTTTCCTCTCTTGTTACTTTCTCTAATTTCTTTATTACAGACTTCAGTGCATTTTTCTTGGTGTGTTTTCCTGAGGCAGCCCCAGAGTAGGAGGGGCAGGTGGCTACACAGCACCTGGTGTTACCTGCACAGGTAAAGAGCCTGGAATTGCAGAACTCTGCCTTGCAGGTGGGAGCTCTGGGCACTCGCTGTCATCTCTGGATGACTGGCAGCAAACCTGAGCTGTGACTGGGTTTTCTCTGTGCTGACTCTGGAATAGGCTGTTGGCTGCTGTATTGCCAGAAATCAGGGTTTATACTCCTGGGAACTCGTTGTTTACAGCTGATGTCAGAGCAACTGACTCGTTTTTAACTGTTTAAAGTGGAACTAAAGGTGCGGAGTTAAAGAATCCCCTCGTGTTCAGAGAAGCTGCTGGAGAGGTGGCTCCTTGCCAGCTGGGTGCTGACTGAATTCACAACACTATTGTGCAGCAAGTGGTTAAGTTTCAGGGTGATTAATGACCGAAATAGGAACATTCAGCGCATTAATCTGCCAAAATCAGCATACCAGGGTTCAAAGTTCTGTATAAAGCGTTAGGGAAAAGTAGCTTCCAGCAGTAAGAATCACATCTTTATTTTTTCCTCTTTTTTTTAGTGAATAGCAAGTGTACAAATTTAAAGTTGTAAGTTGTGAACACTGGAAAACTCAATTGTGATATATTCCGTAACCATCTTAGTAATATATGCTCGTGTTGCCATAGAATGAATGTAAGTGGCAGTTAAAATAACTGTGAAATTTTTCATCTTCTGATTTCTTAGCCAGATAACCCTTGGCGACTTGGGCCTCAGTAGGAATTCTCTATCAACTGCTTGGAGAACACTCATATCTATTTTTATAAATATATATATAAAGCCAGAGTTGTCATTTCTCTAACTTATTATTCAGCTTGGCAATTGCTTTGAGTTGATTCATAACACAATATAATGTATTTATGCAGTTAACTGTTCATTTCTACGCATGTTACAGAGAGAGAGTCAGAGAATCATAGAATGGGCTGAGTTGGAAGGGACCCATCAGGATCATGGAGTCCAACCCCTGGCCCTGCACAGGACACCCCAACAATCCCACCCTGTGCCTGAGCGTGTTCTAAATGCTTCTTGAAATCAGACAGGCTTGGAGCTGTGGCCCTTTCCCTGGGGAACCTGTTCAGTGTCCAAACCCTGTGTGGGGAAGGACTTTTTCCTGATCTTCCACCTCAACCTCCCCCAGCTCAGCTTCCTGCCATTTCCTCAGGTCCTGAAGTATGTATACATATATTTATATATATATTTATATATATAGATATATATATAAAACCCCAAATCACTATCGTTTTGAAACTACGTGTACTGGGTTTGGGAGGTTTTTTTTTAATTTAGTAAAAAAAATCGTTGATCACATCCACAGTTTAGGGATTCTTACCGACCCTTCTCCATTTATTTTGATAATTCTACTCCTGTTGGAATGATAGGAAAGTTTAAATATTTAGTGTCAAAGTCCTGAAATGCAATGAATGCAAAGTTTAATTCATTTTAAAGGCTCTAAACAATTCCTGCAGCCAAACTGGAACAAAACAAGCCTGTAGGATGGTCATGGGTGTTTAGGGGAGATGTGTTCTGGGACGTTGAGGAAGCGTTGGGATGCCGACAGCTGTTGGCTGTTGCGGGGAGGAATTGTGAGGGAAGGAGCTGGTGCAGATGTTGCTCAGAATTCCCTGATCCAGTGTCAGTGACTTTGCTGAGAGGACCTGAATGGTGAAATGGAACTTTGTCATTGATCAGATGTGGGAAAACCCAACCAACTGTGGCTCCATCTTCCTTGGAGGGTGATGGGAAAGGGGTGCTCTGTGAGTCCTGGGAGTGTTTCCAGCAGCAGGTTGGGGTTCTTGTGCAGCGAATTTAGGTCAGGCTGTAACTGTTGGCTTTTCCCAGCATATACAAACTTCTCTCAGCTTAGGGCACTTGGAATGATTTATTTCACACCTGAGTGCAAGGATTTCATGTGAGCATTTCCCTTCCACCACTTCTGACTGTGGTTTGGGGTTTGTTGTTTTTTTTTTTCTATTTTCTGTGCAGGGGGAAATTCCCAATTTGATACAGAGGCTGTGAAACTGTAGTGGGGTGAGAGTTCTTGGCACTGGGACCTGGCTTTGCCTCCTCCTCCCCGTGCTGCGCTGGGAAAGGGTCTTTTGTCCTTCACCACCAGTTTACCCGTTGGGCAGACTGGGGGAGCTGGGACAGAGGGGTGGTTTGGAGCCAGACCCTTTGCTGGGGCAGCTCCTGGATTTCCTGGGAGCTGGATCGCTGTGTCAGCAGTGCTGGAACTGTCCCTGTTCACCAGGCTCCGGCTGACAGCAGCTCTCCGTGCTTCCCTCTGGGTGTACCCTCACAGGATACAAATTGTCCTGCTCTGCTGATAATAAATACCAGGAGGTGCAAATCACACCTAACTTTCAGTTTTAGGAACTGTGACTTGTTTTCGGAGTTGTTGACTTCCATTAGGGACAGAAATGCACTTCCCAGTTCAGCTCTTTTCCAAATTACTGCGTGTGGAAAAGATTGGGGCACTCTCTTGTGCTTCTGCTGGGGAGTGAAAAGAAGAAATTCTTTGCATGTGATAGTAAAATTAAAAGTGCAAAAGTTTTGTTTCTTTTGATTTCTAACATTAAGTTAGTTTTATAGTATCTTACATTCCTGCTCTTGTTGTTTTATTGTTTGTTTGTTGGTTTGTTTTTTTTTTTAATTAGCCTGGCACAGTATGATGGTGCAGTTTTAGCTGTAGGTTTAAAAAAACAAAAAAACCAAAAAAAAAAGTAACCCACTATTAACCAGAAGAGAAAGATGATACTGTGGCAGATCAGTAGCAAATAAGTGACTTAATCAATGCTTTACTGTAGTTAAATAGCTATGGCCTTACTACTTTGTCAATATCAGCTTAATTGTCTTGAAACTGTCTGCGATTTTTACTGTTCCCAGGTGAGTTTACCTGGGCTGAGATATCTGGTATGTACAGATGATATTTTAAATTTGTAAAATGCACCATTGTATTACAGACGATGCAACAGAAATGCACTTCGGGGGGAAATGGCTTCTGATGAGTTTTTTTGTAAATCCTTGATTACTACAGATATGCAATAGAGTTTTTGTTTCTAATTTTGATATTTCCTTCTGAAACGTTAAGATTGTTGCCATTAATCTGAATGATTTATCATGCTCTTCTTTGCGTGTATATATTCCATATAGTCTGAGCTTCCTTTAGGATGGTACATAATTTTGGGTTGTTGTAGTATTTTAGTTGGCTCTTCTCTTCAGTGCCTTTAGCATAGGCACTTCAAGAGGTTCATTGAGTCTGTTTTTAATGTACAGTTGGGAGGACTTGAAATGGAGTTAAAGCAACTTATTTCTGAAAAAAAAATCCATCTGCAAACTAACCTGTAACAACTTTAAAATTTTATATTTAAGAACCAGATGTTTATTTTTATGGAACTTCAGTTATGGATACAGTTTCCAAAAAAAAATGCAACTTCAAATGTAAACAGACTGTGCATAAATGGGTTTTGTTCTAATTTTTATAGAATACAAAATCTTCAGATAATATATTGAGCTTGAGTTACTACAGACATCTTGTTCCTCCCGGATGAATCCAGCTTCCCCTTGGCATTGACGATCTCTCTTCAAAGTGGTAGGAAAGGAGAAAAAAGCAACTTATCTGGCTTTTAGACTGTCTGTTCTGGTTTATTCCTGTTGTCAAAATGTCCAAAACAAAATTTGTGTAAAGTAGGTTCATGCTTTAAGTGTTCAAATGATAATACATGTATTTGTATTTGTTTTTGACATTGCCAAGGTGCTATGG
This sequence comes from Vireo altiloquus, assembly GCA_013396875.1. Taxonomy (NCBI): domain Eukaryota; kingdom Metazoa; phylum Chordata; class Aves; order Passeriformes; family Vireonidae; genus Vireo; species Vireo altiloquus. Next base: position 228,482 of record VZRF01003181.1, read on the forward strand.
GAAATTGAAATAACAGTTAGAAAAATAAAGCTGATTTAAAAGAGAAAAAACCCACCAAAAACAAAACAAAAAAAAAAAAAAAGAAAAAAAAAAAGAAAAAAACCCTTAAAACACAACTCCCTGAGCTCTTACTTGTGTCTGTTGAGGTTGAAATGTTTTTAGCGAGGATGGTGGGGTGAAGGGGGAGGGAGCTGGGGGGCTCAGGGTCCCAGCGCGGGGCTTTGTCACCCAGTTCCAGCCTGCGCCCGGCCCGAGGGAACGCTGCGAGTCCCACCCTGCTCCAGCAGGGTCATCCCAGAGCACGGGGCACAGGATTGTGGCCAGAGGCTTCTGGAACCAGCCCTGGCAGGGAGGCATCGCAGCCGCTCTGGTCCCGGTGCTCACAGCAGAGTTATTCCTCGCGTTCCGCTGGAATCCTCGGTTCTTCCCCGTTCCTCTTGTCCCAGTGCGGGGCCCCCGGAGCAGAGCTCACTCCCCCCTCTCAGCACCCCCGTTTCGGTGTTTGTACCCGTGGATGGGTCCCGTCTCCGTTGTCGCCTCTCGAGACTGAACAAGCCCAGGTCCCTCAGCCTTCCCCGTAGGAGACGCTCCGCTCCCTTCATCGTCCCCTCCGCGGGAGCCGCTCCGGGTCCCTCCTGTCCTGAGGAGCCCGGAACTGGACACGGCTCCGGAGGGGGCAGAGGCTTCACCCGCTGCTGCCCACTACGGGCGGCGGAGCAGCCGAGCGCGGACCCGGGATAGGAACGGGGCCCGGGGGCAGGAACGGGAGCAGAACCGCGACCGGGGAAGGGGTCAGGGAGCAGGACCGGGGAAGGGACCAGGGGGTAGAACCGGGACCGGGGAAGGGGCCAGGGGGCAGAACCGGGATCGGGAGCAGAACTGGGACCGGGGACGGGGATCGGGAGCGAGCCCAGCGCCGGGAGCGCGGCCGCTGCAGCGCGGGGCGGGGCCGCGCGGGGGCGCTCCGGGGCTCGGGGCGCGC
>VZRF01003181.1:229590-292529 GCA_013396875.1 Vireo altiloquus
CGGGGGTGCGATGAACGAGGCTCCGGAGTCTGTCTGTGAGGAGCGGGGGAGGAAGGAAGGGCCCGGGCTGGGGTTCCGTCTGAGTGGAAGGAGCGCTGGGAGCATCATCTGTGCGGGGAGACTCCCGGCTGACCCCGGGGACCCCCAGTGCGACCCTGGAGGGGTCCTTCACCTGCCGGGGGTGAGTGACCTGACCCTTTCTCCTCCCTCGGGAGTGTTTTTTTCCTCGTGGCCTCTTTTCCGTAGCTCCCAAGCTGAGGATGCGGAGTGGGAGTGAGAGACCGCGGGACAGCCAGTTCTGGGGCGGGGGAGTCGCAGGAACTTTGGGCACAATAATGAAGACAAACCCTCTGTTCTTCCCACTTTCTGAATAAGTTCTTTTGCCATAATCGGTTCAGAGCATGCGCTTTTGCTGCTTTTTTTTTTTGGTTGTTGTTTCCTTTTTTGCATGGGTTTGTCTTTGTTCCCCAGTGTTTAAAATGCTGCTGTCGGTACAGCTTTGTTGTGAATCTCCCTTGTGAAGCCGGAGGGCGAGGGATGAGGCTGAGGAGGAGGGGGAAGGTTGCAGAGCAGGTAGCTCAGATTTGCATAGTTTTAATTTTCCTCCCTCCGTCAGGGTACGGAACTTGATGCCAAAATCAGTGGCTTCTCAGGAGGGTTCACGGCATGGCTGGAATAACCAGAGAATCGGAATATCCTGAGTTGCAAGGGACCCTACAAGGATCTTCAATGTCTCTCTTAGCATTAAAAATTAAGAAAAATCAAGTTGCAGGCACATCTTTCCTTGCTGCGTTTATCCCAGAGCCCACAGTGCATAAAAGAGGCTTATTGACTCTTTGGAGATGAGGAATTCACTCCCAGGGGTGAGCTGGGGGCTGTCAGCCCCCGCTGCCCACATCGGCACTCAAGGCTTTGCCAGCAGAAAAGGCCATGGCTGGGTTGTAGCTAAACCCTTGATGTCGGCTGCTTGGGGGTTTTGTTAACTCCTTTTCAGATATACTTTCTGCAGATATTTAGCTAAACGTGATAAAACTTTATCTGGTGTTTGGTTTCGGGGACTCTGTGATAACAAAGAATTGAGGAACGGTGGTGTTGCTCAAATTGTAACATTAAATAGGTTTTTTAAAGAATTTGTTAAATGGTTTTAAGCATTTGCTTAGATTTTCTGAAGTTTGTGACTTGTGGCACTGAAAGCCCGTTAAGATTTGACCCTGTGGTAGATTGTACTACAAACTTAAAAGGAAATGAACTCTGTTGTTGGACTGGCTGCTGTGACATCCCACTAATCTCTTAACGAGCTGCTCCAACAGCTTCAACTTTGGTGATACAGAGTGAAGTTTTGTGAGTTATGTAAGTAATTCTCTGAATATTAAATCCACTGCCCCTTTGTGGGTTTAATACTTGGATTTCTTAATGTGCATATCGAGGATTTGTTCGTGCAAATCACTTCTTCTGTCAAAAAACCCACGAGTACAGAGAATTTTGGGTGACTGTGCCCCCAAGCTCTTGGGAACATATTTCAGGGGATGTTGTTGCTGAGATAAGTGAGCTGTGGGAAGGGGGAGTGAGGCAGTGAGGTAATGTCATTGTGAAGTTCTTGAAAAATACGCCCTAGTTTGAGGCTTAAGCAGAGGGATTTTGAGGCCTCTGTGTGCATTGTTCTGCTGAATATAACCATGGGCTGTTGACAGTAAACAATATTGAATAGAAGCATTTTATTAAAAATGGCAGCAGGGCTCCATATGCAACTGCTCAGTCGTTGCTCAGATAAGAACACTCAATCCTTTTTTTCCCACCCCCTTGTTGCAGCTTCCTTCATCTCTGGGCTTGACTGTTGACTGTGTGGATATTTCTGTCAGGTTTTTTGCGTAGGAACCCCTCGGTTTTGGGAGAGGAACTGCAGCTGCCAGGAGTAGCCCAGGGTAGCTCCAGCAGGAGCTGGAGATGGCTCTGTCCTTGATGGACAATGTGACAGTGGGGAGTACCTGGCTCCAGGGGCTGGGAGCACAAACACTTGTGTGCTGAGCCTTGCAATGAGTTTTATGCAAGCATTTGCTACTACTAACCACCACAGAGTAGAGAATTCATAACAGAACTGGGGGAAATAGAGTATTAAAACCTTATCTGGCGTTGTGGTTATGAAAGGTGCTGCGTCAGCAAGCAGGGTGCAAAGTGGAGCAGGTTTACTTTAATGTATGCTGGAAATAGAAATCAGAGTTTGCAATGATGAGCCATGAGAGTTTCTTAAGGAGCAATCTGTGCAGACAGAGCAACAGGACTAATTATACCTCTGGATTATTCCTTGCTGAGCCTTGTGGTCAGCATGGAAGTAACAGTCACCCATCCCTGAGTACGGAGAAAACGTCTGAGCAAAGTAGTGGGACGTGCTTCAGGAAACATTAATCGTTCATTAATCAACAGAAATTGCATCTTACTGTACGTCTTGGGCCTTGGCGATGAATTTGAGAGCAACTCATTCATTTCCAAGTGTGCATAAGAATTCATTGTCTTCTATCAGTGTGAAGGACATTTATACACGAATCTGAACTTAGAGAGACCTCCCTTTCCCTCGCAGAAGGGATCAGTGTTGATACCTCTAAGGAAGAATGTTCAAGTAGCAATAACTATGTATCAGCTGAGAATTGGGTCATGGAGCTGTGGGAAATCTGGAACCTGCTCATTACTCATATTTGCCTTCTTTTCTCACTTTTGGGATATTTTTCTTTCTGGTGCTTTTCTTCATCTGTCAGTAACACCCACATTGTGCATCACTAATGATGGGAAGGGCTGTCTTTGTATTTACATCTGTTTCTGTTTGATGAGTGAAAGTGCCAGGGATATTAACTTTAAAGAAGACTTTTCCCCCCGTTTTCACATGTCTGTGAGTGCGGGAGCTCAGTCTCACCTTCGGGTTGAGCTGCAGTGAAGGTGACTTTGGATCCACCACATGATGCTGTTCCTTAGAACCTTCTCACTGTGTGCTGAAGGGTGCACAGAACAAGGTAAATGTCTGAATTCATCCCATATTCAGTGGAAAATGTTAATATTAAAGCACTTCACCACTGGGCTTGGGGATGTCTGGGTGTTTTTACACCTTGGGTGAAATATTCCAGCAGCTCCTCTCACATCAACCTCATCCCAGCTGTCAATGGAGCTGGGAAACTCTGGAATATCCAGATTCAAAGGCTCTAATTAAGCACCTTCAGAGGATTTGTTTCGTACAGGGCAAGTTACATGACTGTTGTACTGGGGAAATGTGTTCTCCTGGAGGTGAGAGCTCTGGCTGTGACAGCAGGGCAGCCCCCTGCCAGCCCCACTGCAGGACCCAGTTAAACACCTACAGAAAGAGCTGATTTGGCTGCTGGGGTTTGTGTCACTGCGGTTTCTGTCTTGCCTGATGTTTTTAACTGGTGAAGGGGTGAGGGGAGAGAACTCCAGCTGGAGCTATCTGAATGTCCAGGGAAGGGCAGGGGAATTCCACCTCGTAGTACCGAGGAGCTCCTGTGAGCAGCTTGGAGCTTCGATGTCATTTCAGCCCCTTGTGGGTTCCAGGACAGCGTTACCACTCCTCCCTCCTGCCTAGTGGGAGCTGGTTTCTGTTTGCTTTTCTAGCTAAACACACATTCCCCGTCTGGTTTGTGATTCTGGGTGGGTGCTTCTGTGGATGGCTCTGTGCACCTGGGTTTGTTCCTTTTAAAGTTGATTGTCTCTCGGTGGAGAGCCGAGGCTCTGTCTGCAGAGCAAAGCTTTGTGTGAGGGTTTTCAGAAGCTGAAGAAACAGAAGGATGGTGGCATGTGTGGAAAAAGGAGTATCAGCAAAACGGTGGAAACTCAGGACTGAAGGCTGGCCAAATAGGATAGAACTTTAGTGGAAGAAAACATGTTGACTCAAGCAAGTGGGTAGAGTCTTTATTTTGTTTGGCTTGAAAATTTCTTAGGGAATCAGGGTATTTTTCTGATCTTTTAAAAATTGTGTGTTTCAGGTTGCAATCTTTGATTGCCAGGCGCCTGTCAAAGTAGGTGAGGACCTTTTTTATGGATTAAGCAGCTGAAGCACAGAATTTAAATTACAGAGTCAAAGGAAGTAATTGTCTGAGTAGGGGCTGGCTGTATGGATTGTGCTGAGTGAGCAGAAAGGTTTCACTTCAGTTTCTTCCCCCACTCAGAGAGGAACTGTGGGCAAAGCACAGAAAAGGTTGAAGAAGAACTTTATAAACATAAGCAAGTTGGATCTGATCAGCCTGTAGCTAACAGGACTTACAGGTGGTTTTTGTGCATTTATGCAGCATCTCACCCACAAGTGTTGCATTAGGCAAAACCAGCACTGGGAAAGCTTTAATGTTGCTTCCTTAATTTACCTGCAGGACTGGCAGCAGGTGGGTCCCAAATCTGCTGAGAAATCTGTGCAGGGCTTTGACGCAGTCTCAGCGTGCAGCCAGTGCAGGTACAGTTTGAGAGCTTTGAAGTGCCTAAAACCCTCCTGGAGCTGTCACCAGGAGCTGGCTGTGCTCAGCCAGGGATCATCCAGCCTTGGCTGGCTCTACAAAGATCTCGGTAAAGATCCCTCATCTGCTTTCGTTGTGGATGAAATTTTATTTTCTTTAGCTTCACAGCCCAGGAAACAGTGATGTCAGCACGGAGCACATGGATTCCATGCAATGTCTGTGTCACAGGAAAAGGAAATCCAGCTCCAGTTGTGACCGAGAGAAGCAAAGTACCAGATCTGTCACCAGTGCAGCGAGCAGAAGGTCCACGAGATGATCACAGATTTCTGCTCTGCAGATGGTCAGAGCAGAATGATTTAAGTGATTAATGGTTTGGAGAGAGGGAGTTAAACACAAATACTGGAAGAAATATTTTGGCTACTGTGAGTGGGAGTCAGGTTTACTGTTGGTACATGACTGAAGCATGTAAATGTGGGGAAGAGGAGGAAGGTTTGTGGAGCATCCAGACTGGAATAATGAAAAATAACCAGGAAAGTTAAAGAATGTGCATATTTTTGCGTTGTCCCTTTTATACTTAGGAAATGGAGTGAGTTTGGGGCTCTTTTTAAAAGCTGCAGGTCTGACCCTTTGCCTTGGGGAGAGGAGGAAATTAGAGGCTTTAAAGAGAGTCCTGCACCTCCTCCCTGATTGCTTCTGTGAAGCTTTGCTGGACTTAGAACCAGTTTCCTGAGCTGGGTGGAGGGGACATCTGGTAGCAGGGATTCCCAGTTTGGATTTTACGACTGTTAGTACTTCCAGGATGATATTTGCCCTTTCAGCTGGGTGCTCAGGCTGGCGGCATTCACCAGACTCGTTGGCCTGGCACGGTTGCGCTGAAGCTGCAGTTGGAGTTTGCTGTGGTGCCCTAGATAACCAATCTCCAGTTTGCTATTTTAAATTCCGTGGCATGAAATATTGAGTAGGAAATGTGATGGGTGGCAGAGGAGCTGCACAGAGCTGCTGCTCTTCCCGACATGCAGCAGAGCAGGCGATCCTTGGAGCTCCATGGAGCACCCCCCGCGTTTCTGGTTCATCGCTGATGTGGTGGAAAGGGTGATGGTTCCTTCCTGATTCCCTCTCTCTGATTAGCGATTGTCATGAAGTTTTCTGTTTGCTGGATTTATCATGTTTATTCAGTGGCAAGTTTCAGAAGCCAAAGAGTGAACTCATGGTCAGCATTCCCGAGGGATGGGCAGAAGCTGGAGAGTTCCTGTTTGCATTTCTTTCAAATACAATGTGCAGATAATTTCTTAGAATGGTTTTCTTTAAACCGCGTGTCTCAGTTATAAAAAGCATTTCCTGAATCTCTCAGTGAGTTGCTCAGTTGCTTTTTTGGACCTGGATTCATAGAGAGAGGAATTGAAGCATTTCTCTCTGTTGAGGCTGATTCAATCCAAAATTTTTTTGGAGAGCTTGTGAAATCAGGGAAGAGTCATCAGGCCAGGATGTCTCGTTCGATTAATTAGAATGGAAGACTCTTACATTTGCACCATGTGTGAGGAAACAGTGATTTATAGCTAACGGATGCTCTGCAGGCAGCAACATTCCATCTGCTACATGAATTTTCCCATTGCATTTCATGAAAAGTCTTGGGAAAAGCCTCATACCTGTATTTCTCATCTTGAATCATGTACTGGGTTGTTACTCTGGCTTGATATTTGGAGTAAAATGCCTACTAACATCAGTTTGTGTTCTTTTCAAACTTCAAAGCTGAGAGTTTGTGAAACACGAAGTAAACACAGGCAGGACGTAAGTTTAAGTTGCGCTGAGTTTATACCAAAGATAGTAATGTAATAGTAACATGACTTTCCTTGCTGTGAGCAAACACCTTGTTTTATTTAGTGTAACTTAAGATGATAAAAAGAAAAAGGAAAGAAAAAAATGCTTAAAGTTTTACCACTTCTCTGCCAACATAAACTCTTTCTAATTCTTGTTGACTTGAGAATTGCTGATGCAAACTAGGTCTTCCTGGCCTCTGAATTCCACAGGGATGGGAGCCCACAGAGCCTACAGGGCATCCATTAATACATTTTGTGGACCCAGGATTCCAGTTCCTGCCTGAGTGATCAGCGACTGGAGCCTCTCGGAATTGTTCCCCAGCAGTCAGGCAACCTGCTTTCCCCAGCTCCATGTCCCTAGGGAGCAAAAACAACCAGGAGAATTGTATCCCTGCCTGATAAAATTAGGTCTTCTGTAATCTCCCTTGGAACAGCCGGATGGCTGGCTGCCTTGAAAAACATATGTTTTAATGCAGGAATAATGCATTCCATTTAGGATGGCTATAGCCGTGGGAGCTGGGTGACTGAGTGCATGGAGTGCTCCCGTTTTGCCTCTGGGATCAGGACTAATGTCAAACATCAGGTCTAAAGTGCAGCGGTGGAAAAGAATTGTTCGGGATATTTTTCCTGTCTTTTGCTCTTAGGAGGAATATTGTTCTCATGGCTTAGTCCTAAAGGAGTTGGACAAGTAAGTCTTTTATTGGAGATAAAGTGTAAACTGCAAAGGTGAGTCAGTGTTTATATTCCTGGATTTTAGCTCATTGCATTAAGAAATTTACTGGGGAATAGCAACATTGGTGTTGCTCTAATACAGGTTTATAATTCATTTCTCTGAGAGCAGCACAGGTAACTTTGGAGTTAAAAGTTCTGCTTTATCCCCTTCCCTCCTGCACACAAGGGAACACCCAACAGAGCTTTCCTTGGCAGAGGAAAGGGACCTGACAGAGCTCACCAGGAAGGCAGGGAAGGCACTGCTGTCACTGCATGCAGCCACGTGTCTCCATGGGGCACACAGAGCTCTCTGTTCCTCTGGGAATCGATCCACGTGTGGCACTTCCCCCTCTCCTTCCAAGCTGCTCAGTGCTGTGACAGGAAGCTCAGAACAAATATTTTCCCACTAATAATTTTCCATATGATCCACCAGGACAGACTGTGGGTGCCTGGCTGGAGTGTGGGAATGGTGGCCAGGCAGTGTGTGTTGGACAAGCCATGGAAGATTTTGAAAGTGCTCAGTTTGGAATGTACAGAGCAAAGTTCTGATGGGACACTTGGTTGGCCATAAATTGGAAGGATGCGATCAAAGCGGGAATGATACAGCAGGAAAGGTCGAAGGCTGAAAGATTTGGTTTCAGGCCCTGTGCCCATGTGTGATTCCAGAAAGGGCTGTCAGGTGAGGACGTGCTTGAAGGAGGTTTTGTGTTTCCTATTGTCTCACCCTCACCTTTAATGCATCAGCTCTTCATTTCGGGTGCTGATTAATCTACGAGGAGCCATTTCAGTTTGAAGCACCTTTTCTGGAAATGCTGTGATTTGCTCCCTGAGAGCCACAGCAGCAGCAGCAGCATGTGAACATCAGGGATGGCCTGATACAGCTGCTTTCTTTGCATGGTGGTTGCATCTCTATCATCAACTTTCTCTGTAATTAAAAGTGGCACTTCTCTGGAAACAGTGATCCCAGAGAGGAGCTGACCAGCCAAAAGAAGCCCCGAGGAGGGGAAGGAGGCTTTGAAGTTTTGTGCTCCCTTTCTAGCAAGAGGAAAGAGCAGAGTTAACAGTTGTCCAAGGTCACTCTGGGCCGTGGTGTGAGGAAGGCAAGCGCTGGCCGTTCCTGCTCTGACATTCCTGCTCACAATGTGCATTGTCACTGGGATGAGGACAAGGAGAGTCCCTCCAAGGAACTGGGAAGTGACACGGCAAATTCCAGGCTGTGATTATTCACCCTGTGATGGAGAGTGGAATCAGATGATCAGAGCAGGAGATAAAAGTCCCTGATCCTCGGCGGTGCTGGTAGAGAATAAACAGATCTGCAGTTATTAAACTGTGCTGCCTTTTTTCCCCCTTAATTGAATACAAGCGGAAAATGCCTGTTAAAGGTGTTCCAGTTCAGGAGATTGCTGCGTGTCCCATGGGGTGGTTGGAGCAAGATCCCAGTAGCATTTGCGGGGCTGCTCGTGGTGCGTGATGAGGAAGGGGAGAAGTTCACTTCAGGTAGCTCTGTGCTGCGTCTCTAGGCTGGAGAAAAGCCTCTCTGTTCTCTGGTGTGTCCTCAAGAGCTGCATCCCAGGTTTCATAACAAAGCCCTTGGCAGCAGCGTTGGCTCAGGCTGCTCTCACCTCTTAGCACCTCACTCTTTCCGTCTCGGGGAGCTCGGGTGCCACAGGAAGCTGTGAACTTTGGCAAACTGGAGAGGGCACGGGATGAAATTCTTAGGAATCTAAGCTGTATTTCTTAAGAAAATAAGAAATATTTTATATATAATATAAACCCTTTTACTGCATTTGGGTTTCATGAGCAGTGAAAGGATTTGTAGGTAACCAAATTATAAATTATTTTGAGATGGTTTGTTTTTTAGGCTTTCGTGTCAATCCTGACAAAATACTGAACATGGGACTGAAGCCCCTTGTGTTACAAAAAGGAGATCTCCAAATGGCCAAGTGCTCATGTGTAAATGTTTTTTGAGACTGAGACCTGTGTTTATTCTTAGGGCAGAAACTTTTAAGTGATCCCTTGTGGATTAAAAAAAAGAACAATTCTTATTGTAATTGGAATGAAAACCTCCATTCTTACGCAATTTGGGATTGGAAGTTGCCGCAGAGAAAAGGGGGAAGTATTGTTATTTTGAGTTCCCAGGCAGGAAGTGGGGGGAGATGCACAAGGGGTGAGGTGAGCAGCTTGGACACAGAGGAGGGGACCTCAGACCCTCAGTGGCTGAGGGGATGTTGTCACTCCAACTGTGACATGTGCACTCTGATTACCAGTGAGTGGATGTCTCACTGTGCTGCATGTTCGGGAAGTTTTTCCATGATGGTGATGGTCAGGTTTGGTTGAATATTATATAAACCCACTGTATTTGTGGGATTTTTTCCTCTCTGCTTTAAGTTTTCAAGTCCTCCTTGAAAATGTCCTGATCTTAAAAAGTCGTGTGGTGCAGAAAGAAGTCAATTACTGAGTCCCAAATAGGGAGAATTGTGGATGAAGGCAAAGCAAATGAGTCAGATATAAATAATCCTATTATGTCTTGGCTGCAGCCACACCTAGAAACCTTGAGCAAACATTTCTGTGTAGTTATTCCTGTGTTTGATACACTTTGCTTGTTAAGTCCTGTTTTAAAATTGCAGCATGTAAAAATTGTGTAGGGCCAGTTGCCATTTGTTTTAAGGACTTGGGAACATTTTTTTTTAGTCATTTTGACCAGAAGCACAGAGAACTGAGTTAATTTGCTCTCATATTTCCCCAAAATCAGAAAAATCTATAGCCCTGGAGCTGGTGTTGCCTTGGAAGGCTTTCAAGGCAGTTCTTTTTGCAGTAGGCCTTCAAAAAAAAAAAAAAAAAGTCTGGCAAGAAGAGCAAACAGGAAGACATAATTAGTCTTTTCCTTTGTATATCAAATTCTTGTTCATTGGACAGAGCTTTGGTAAAACACTTTCAGAAGTAGCTGGTTGTAGCATGGAAGCTGTAAGGAAAAACCTTTGGATCCAGCAAAGTCATACCTGATGTTCCTGTGATTCCTGTCCTGTGTCTTAGGGAGTAATTACTCACCTCATGGTGTGGGTCTCCTCTCTTTCATGGTGGATAAGCTGATTTTTAATAAGTCTGAACAAAGCCATTTCTCCAGGTGTGACTTCAGGAAAAAAAGAAAATGTGGACCTTTCTCCTCCCTGACTCATCTGATTCCAATTCTTCTGCTGTAGCTCGTGTACAGGGGGGGGCTGAAATCTCCCTTGCTACCTGTGGCTGTTGCTGATTCCGAGGGGTTAGTACCAGAGGTCGATTTTTGGATTTTGATTCCATTTGCTTTGCAGTGTTCTCCTGTACTGGCTGCTCTCCTTTGGGCTTTGTCCTGGGAAATGTCTGGACATTTCCATGGGATCTTGCAGGATCCCATCCCTGCAGGAATCCCATTCCCATCTCTCGTGTGCAGTGGGACAGCTGATGGTGTTCGACCTGTTCACTTTCCTGTGGGATGTGAAGGTGATTCCTGGTGTTGAACCCGACAGGAAAAGACAAGTGGAAATCAAGCTTCATGCACTAGCAGCTCTCAGGGATGCGTTTATGGAGGCTCACAGTGATTGACATTGAGTCTGTGGCAAAGGAGACATTTTCTCTTTCTCACCTTCCAGATATTTAATTGGATTCAGCAGAGCGCAAGGGAGGGTGACACAAAATAAGGAGATGATGGTCATAAAAGTTCTCCAGGATGCCAGAACTTGGCCTCTTCTCCTAGAAAAGTAATTACTTGTTATGTTCTCTTGTTATAAAATGATGGAAGACCTTCCTGGGAATGTTTAAAGTGACAGACCAAGTGAAATGGTGTGAGCACAGAGGTGGTGTACGGCACTGCAGGCTCCTCTTCCAGCAGAGACACAATGATTTGGGCAGAGGATAAAAGAAGAGAGTTGGCTGGATAACTGGGGAAGGAGAAAATAATCTCCTCTTGAGAGTTGAGTTTGGCTTCAGGTTATGGAGGATCTGGCCCTGGTGCGGCCGCATGCGTGGTGTGTGGTGATGCTCCCGCCCTGCAAAGTGACAACCTTGGGGCTGTGCTGGTACAGCTGCTCCTGGGTTTGGATGCAGGACCTCACAGACACAAAGAAACTCACAGGGTTGTGGTGTGGAATCCTTGACACTGTGAGAGGAGTCTGTAAAACAGTCCAAGAAAGGGAGAAGGAGAGGAACTAGTGAAGTAGAGAGACCTGGGAAATGTCAGAGCTGGTTTTCCTGTAATTCTGCTGTCAGGAAGAGCTGTTTCAGAATAGTTTTCTGTGGGTGAAGTGTGACAAGAAGTCCCCAAGAGATACTGTCACACTGGGGTAAGCTTGCAGTCGTTGGATTGTTTCCACCATTCAGAGAGATCGTTTGAAGCTGTTTCATGGATTCCTAGTTGAAAGGTGCATTTCTGCTCCTTTAGCACGTTCTGCCCCGAGCAGTTTGCAGACAGATCTGTGTCTTAACTCACTAAACCAGTTAATGGTGAAGCTCTGAGCACATTGTCTGCTGTCTCCCATGACATTGTGTTGGGCACGTCAACGAAAAGGACTTTGCTGGCTGTTCCGGGGAGTTCCCTGGCCGAGGGGAAAAGCTGACTTGGGTTTCCTGTGCTGTCCTCTCCCTCTGATTGCACAGGGCGCGAATTCAAAGCCGCCCCGTGTTATCTGTGGATGGAAGCACATCTGAAGAGGAAGAAGGCAGCAAGGCAATATGCCAATCGCTCCAAGCCTTTGTTAGAGACTAAAGGAAACCTGTGTCCATTTAGGCGCTGGTGCAGCCCCAGGGCCTTCCTTGGCCTCTCGGGGAGGGAGGTGAAGGCAGCAGCTGGGAAGTGATCACACACTTGTCCGTGTCCATTAGCTCTCGAGGCCCTGTTTGTGTTTGAATTCAAAGATCTCGTGCTGAATTCTCAGGATTTTCCACCTGCGGGAGAGCACTGACCCCGTCCATTGAAATCAGACCATGGGGAAGGATCTTCTGCACAAGAACCCCCCGGAACCCCGCGGAACTGGGTCTGTCTGGGTGACCTCTCCCTGCTCTCAGGGTAGGACATATCTCCAGTGGTCATTGGGGAAGGTGCCTCTGGGATGTACTGGTTTCTGCATGTGGTAAATTCCTCATTCTCATCTTGCTGCGTGCAGAAATAAAAAGGAGAGACAAGCTCAAGTATCAAAATAAACGTCAATTTTAAACAAGCGCAACCAAGCAAATTAAAAATGGGCAAGTTTTCACATTCGGATCTTTACCATTCCTTTTCCTCTGCGTGAAAAGAAGATTTTGGAGTGATTTATGGCTGTCATGCCAGGCTTCTCAGCACTGCTGGGTACAGCACTGTCTGTCAGTTGAGCGGTTGATTTTGACAGGCTGCACTTCTGGGCCAGGCCTTTTTTTGTTCCTCCTTTTAGAGCTTTTAGCATGAAATATTCAGTCCTGCCTCTGCACAGCACAACTCATTCAGGCACCACACTTCAGAGAACTGTGACCACAGTGTTGGTTCATGAGCACATCCTGCATTTGTGGCTTCTGTGTGGTTGGGTATTTTCATGGAGTTGGGGGCCACCCATGTGTGACCTGGCATTCCCAGGAGGAATTTTGTTGTGTCTTCCTCCAGCAGAATTAGGGCTGGAGGAAACAGCTCTCCAGAGTTTCCTGAGTAAATCTGAGGTACTACAGCCTACAGGTGTTTCTGTGCATGCTCAGACTGGCTGCCACTGCAGGTCAGCGCTGTGTTCGGTAGGAAGATCTCAGCTGGGATTCTCCAAGGAATTTATTTTGGTTCCGTGTTTTTTATACAGTTCTGTGTTGTGCTTGTAGAATCCCAGTGCTAAGAAAGAAATAATCCTGTTGTGCAAGAGATGTTGGAGAGAAGTGGTTGTTTTATTTCCCAAACATCATCATTTCTCTTGAGAGACTGTTACGTGGCGTGGCATGAATTTTACTTCTGTGAAACACATGGAGTCAGCAGAGAAGTCTTGGAGAGCAAATTGGAGGGCAACGATCCAACCCGGAGCCGTGTCCACAGTCCTTCTCTTTCAGAGGTTTTTGCTTAATTGCAGTTTTTCTATTTGGACGTTAATCCTTTAGTTTCTCTTTCTTGGCAAAATATCTAGTCTTAAATTATTACTGTCAACACGTCCTTAGCCCTTCCTGCCCCTCCACCCCCTAATTGTGAGTGCTGTCTGTGGTGCTTCGCTTCGCTGTAAAAGGCCACGGTGTTTGTAGCTGAAAGCAAAGCCTGCTGTGAATACCATATTTTATCCAAAAGACACAAGCAGCTCCCCATTAATATTATTACATTGACACCCTGGTTTTATAAACAGTGGAATGTTCTGTGGAATGGTTGTTATCCAGTGATTATGGCTCCATTAGGCACAGGAACAGATGGTTCCTGTCCAAGTGCTTTTTATGTTGTCATTTCTAGCAGGAATAAAAGGGAATGTTGAATTTTCATCTCTTCAGAGGTGAGGCTGGAAAGGTCACATAGGCTGTGGTGGAGGAACTCGTATTAAAGTGAGGTTGGGAGACCAAGTAGGAAGTGAACTAATCTCTGGAATCATGGAATGGTTTGGGTTGGAAGGGACCTTAAAGCTCATCTCATTCCACCCACTTGGGTCACCTCCCATTCTCCCTCCTTGCTCCAAGCCCCATCCAGCCTGGCCTTGAACACTTCCAGGGATGGGGAATGATGTGGAACAGACGGGAGCAAGACAGAGAGCACGGATGCTGGAATGGGTTGTAGGTCAGTGGAGCAAGACTGCAATTAGGGTGATCCTTAGACGGGCAAAGCACAGTGCTCTGTAGGATTTCCAGGTCTAGAAGAGGTGGGGCTCCTGCAGCGATGGAGAGGGAGAGGCCTGGAAAGTCCCTGCCTTCCTTCCCAGCCTAAACAGAGGTGGAATTAGGCCACAGATGTCCAGTAGCTCTGCCAGGATCACACTATGAAGCTGAAGCAGCAGCTTTGCCCAGTGCACCTGTGTCCCTCTCTGTGGCCTCCATCCTGCCTTTTTCATCGGGGATGATATGGAACTGAAGACCTCAGGGTCCCCACAAATGACTTGACAAGACAAGTCTAATTTCCCACCCTCTGCAATTCTTACCTTGTTTTTTCAGGTTATGCATTCATTCAGTTTTGTCTCATTTTTTTGTTGGTTTTCCTTGAACATTTTAGAGTTGTGTATTAAATTCTGCTCTGTCCATGCCTAGAGAGAATTTAGCTGGCAGGATACTTTGCTGTTGTGAGAACCAGAGAGTTCAAAATTTGGCTTTTTTTCGATGAGTAAGTCGGAGGATTTACGTGTCTTTTTGCATAGTAATAAACCCAAGCTAATTCTGTAGAATTAAATGCTAATGGGAAATAAGGCAATAAAGTTTAGTTTGTTATTGAAAAGAAGTCTGCTTCCACCTTGGAGGGACATTGGCAATTGTTGAGAGAAACTGCACAGTCACCTTTGCTTGAAATTTAATGCAGAATGGAAAATTAAAATATGATCTCACTCTCATTAAAATTAAGTAATTGATGTCATCATTCAATTACAAGATTTTTTAGGAGCTTTCGACAAATCTTTTCAGGTTGTTATTAAAACCTGACCAGCCAGGGATCCTTAAATTAGAGGAAATGGGGGTAGATCTCTGTTAGGTAATAGAGAGGTAAGGGAGCATTTCAGGAAAATCCCCAAGTGGCAAACTCAACCCTGAACTCCCGAAGGCAGAGCTACCAGTGTCCTTCTCCTTTATGGAGATTCCAGCTCGGCATCACAGATTGCAGGAAATCTTTCATCTCTTGCTCTGGGCTACGCAGAGCTGAAGTGGCGAAGGAGACTCAGGGTTTTGTGCTGGCTTCATAATTTTCATAGTATGAATATTTAATTTAGGCTTCTTAAGGCTTTTAGCAGATTTGTCAGGCTGCTTGCTGTGGTAGTGTGTGTGAGGACAACTGGAGAGAGCATTTGGCTTCACTTACGGTGTGGAATTAGGGTTTATTTGTTTTGATTTATTACTGGAACACTTTTAAGATGCTCATCTTGTTCTGTGAGTAACTTCCCCGTAATCTTAACCAGAAAATGGAACCAACAATTCTTACTTTTCCCCACTTTGAGCCCAGCCAAGCAAATGCTGTATCCCAGCCAAGCAATGCTTTCCTTGCCCATGAAGACCAGGCTGTTTTGTCACTCTCCAGCATTCCAAACAAACCCTCAGGTCCTCCATCCCCGTGTGTTTTCCCCCTCACTTTGTGCACAGAAGGCCTTGACGCTGGACTTCTGCATCCCAAAGCCATTCCCGTGGCATGGATCGTGCAAACCAGCAGTGCCAAGCAGGGTTTTGGTGACAGTGTCCAGCTTTCACTTGGTTAGGGCTGAAATCTGTTTATTCGTGCTGCTGTTATGGGGTTAGGAGTTTATATAAATATTTCATCATTTTGGACCCATTTTTAGAGTAAGTTTGATCTTGGAGATGTTGCACCTTGTGGGTGCAAATACACCACGGAACTTTTGCCTGTTACTAGACATAAAGTTCCTTTTCCAAATTCAAGGTGTTCTGGTCAAGTGAACAGCACAGGACACGAGGGCAGGTCTGGTTGCCTTTCAGTACATGAGAGCCCCTTTTGTTTGCGTTCTTTTTGTTTTTGTCAAGTTGCTGACTATGTGCTCTTAAATAACCGTGCTGGTTTCTCCATACTTCCTTCCCTCTACAAGCGAGACATTCGAGAAATCAGTTTATTTAAATTGGAAGAGGAGATATTGCACTCTGAGAGGGGCAACAGGAGGAAAATTCTCTGTCAGAAGTAGTTGTGGATTTGGAGATGGCTGGTGAATAAGATCTTTTTTACTTTTAGGCCTGTTCATTTTGGTTCAAGATCCACTGGTGTCAGTGTGGAAGGGATATATGTCCTCCCAGTTTAGTGAAAATACGTTTTGACAGTGGTGATGTACTGACAGAAGGCAGAAAAATTCCATGTGTGAGGATGTTGGCGATTGGAACAAAAGAAATATCGGGGTTATATCGCAATATCCTGTATAACAAGGGCAGTAAATTGACTGTTCCTTCTCTTTATGGTAAAATGATGTTTTTTCTACTTAAAAAGGCCACTTTGCACCAAAAACTGAATGTCATTCTTTTTGAAGAACTATTAATGTGCTTCATTAATTAGGAGGAATGGGTGTAAAAGTGTATTCTCCCCTGAAGCAGCCAAGTTCAGTGACTTTAGGGTGGGTTTGCAAAGCACAGCCGGGTTGTTGGGCTGAGCTTGGAGGGTTCTCCTCTTTGCTGCCGAGTTTGGCTCATTATTTTGATCTTCCACGCAGCTTAAAGGCTTTCACATGAGAAGGATCTTGCCACATCCTGCTCTGCAGCAGGAACAAAGCACTGCCGGAGCAGACATTGACTCTGCCCAGAGAGCCCCGAACAAAAGTCGCTCCTCGTGTGATCCTTCTTGTAAAGAGCATTGCAGCTGACAGGATAATGGGGTTTCTCAGGCCTGCTGGTGATGTGCCAACAGGGTTTCCTTAGCAGTGCCATTCTTCAAGGAGCTGTGGATGCTGATGTAAACAAAACTGAAAGCTTCACACAGCCCGGACTGAGCGCAGAGCCTGGAATCTGCTGCTCATGCCATGCCGTGCAGGACATTTTTCTTCTGTTCTGTCTGTTTAAATCTGGTTTCCCAGGCTCGTAGCTGGCTTGAATGGGTTGTGTTGTTCAGTGCAGGAAAGCTGGCCTGGTGTCTGCATGGAGGAGCTGTACTGCTCCATGGGGCAGCCTCCCATTCCCGGATGATACCTTAAATGGCTATTTAGAGACTAGACAGGGATAAAGGAGGGATTTATTTGAAAGGCCTTCAGATGTACACTTTTGGGCTCCAGAGGGTCCTGCCTCAGTGGGTCTCAAAATGGACAACAGGTCACAAGTTCTTCCCACTTTGATATCAGCATCAATTCCCCAAGCAGAAGCCAGGCAAGGATGGAATTTCCCCAAGCTTGCCCCCCTCTCCCCAAGATGAAGGTTTGCAGTTGTTGGGCCCAGGAGGGTCTGGGTGTCCTTGGAGAGGGAGCTGGAGAGGCTTTGTTATGTCAGTGTGAGCATGAGAGAACAGCACTGAACGAGCTCCAGGGAACTGCAGAGTTACACTGGGCACTGCAGGGTTGGGAAAATAGAAAAGTTAAAACCTAAGGCATCATGGGCATACAGAACCATGTTTGGGATGGGAGCGTGCAGAGCAGGTTCAAAGGTATCAAACAAGGTTGGTTTGGTTCCCGCTAGTTAGGCTTGGAGGGAATGAGCAGGAAAGCCAAGCCCGGCTCCGTGCTGCTCCCAGAGCTGCTGCTGCCTCTGTCAGGAGGAATTCCTGCGTCGAGAATTTGGTGGGAGTCTCCGCCAGTCAAATTACAGGTGTCGCACACTAATTGGAGGCTGGTAAAAGTTTAATAATTGTATTGCTTTGCCTTTAAGTAGTGGGATCCTGCTCTGGTGACTAATCCTGTTTAATAGTGGCTGTCCTCGAGTGAGCACTTGGGAGTGCAGTGACTAGGGATTCTGTTCCAGATTTCAGTGCTCTGGGAGGAACAATGTATTTTGCTCTCTTGAGCAGCCACCACTTTCTCTGCTGCTCTTTCTGCAGAGTGGGAGTAATGTCCTTGTAAACACTCACTTGGTGCTGGCTCTTTAGGAAAACCAGGGCAGGAGGGGTGTGGGATATGTGTCTCACCTCTTGATTTTTGAAAGACTCATTCTTGCGATTGATTTTTCACTGTGCTTGGTCGGTTCTGTTTTTCAGTTGGGTTTTGTTTGAGGAGGGATCTTGTAAGTGCTAATGGTTCCATCAAGTTCTCTTTCTTTGTTTCATCATGCATAATCATCGACCTCATCGCGCTGTGACTTGGAATAGCATTATCCCATCTGGAAATACATAATTACTGTGTGGGGTGAGGTGCCAACTGGGTTAGTTTCTGCACTGTGTTTAAGGGCAGGTCAGAGTTGCTGAATAGTTGGTGTGAGCAGCTGTGTTTGATCACTAGATAAAGCAATAATTGCTCTTAACTTCTTTCTTATCCCCTTCTTGCATCTTACTCAAGAATCTAGGATTTGATTAGGAAAAGTGACTTCAGGTCCAGCTGGACTGAACCGGGCTGTGTATCCAAACTGCCTTTTGGTATGGCTGGACAAGGGGTTGCTGTGGAGTTAGGATGGGAGGAGAGTTACCAGCAAGGAGCCCCTGTGGCACTTGGCTTATGTTAAAAATTGAAGTCAAGAGAATTATTAAGCATTGACACCTGAGAGCCAAGAAAAGGTGGGTGATGGGATTAAAACCCACAGTAACTTCTATTTTAATCTTTTTGTTTTTATTTCTGGGCTAAAACCAGACTTGATTTGGAAAATCATCTGTCCACACTTGTCTATGCCATGTAGAATGTGCAGACTGCCACAACAGGCAGAGTTTGTGTGTAATCTCTTGTCGTTGGGCTGGACAGGCAACTCCTGGGAGAGCGTTATCAGCACTCACAGCTCAAATAATTCCATGTGTACCTGGAGGGAGACAATGCTCTGCCTGCCTGAATCAAATGCTGAATCACAGGGCTGTCACAGTTTAGTCATTTCCTGGGAAACTTTGCTTTTCAGTCTGGTGGGAGAGTGTGAGGTCTGCACTTGTGCCGGGCATTGAATACCTGGGAATTTCTGCTGGAGTCTGTGAGCAGGAAGTTAGTCAGCAAAAAGAGTTATTCAGGGCAGAATCACTTCAGCTGGGTTATTTAATGCTCTAGGAGTTGTCTTGCTTTACTCAGCTCAGCTGGTTCTTGGGTACGTGTGTGTGACACTGTGTCCTCTCCTGTAGATTGTTCTGGTGCAGGGCTGTTAAAACCCTGCAGTGCTCCTGCCTATCAACTCACACGGTTCTCACTGACTATGTATTAAAAATGGATGAAAACATTTTCTCCTGAACAGATTTTGTAAAATCCTGTTGGTGACAAAGCCTTGGGTTTGTTGCATTCAGGAGGGAAAATGCATTTTCCCCCAATGACAAGTTGTAGCTATTTAAAGGATTTTTACTTTTTATCCCTAGGATGGGGTTACATGGAAGATTTATTATTTGTATGTGAGATTCAACTGTTTATGTGCATGTGCTGCACATAAATTTTATGGGGAATGTAAAATTTATATGGCTGCACTTCGCAATAGAATATCTTGTATCAAGTTGACTTTGGTGGTTGGATTTTGCAGGTGTTTGTTGGAGGCAGTGTTTCGGGTTATCAGGGTTAACACAATTTACTGATGGAGTTGAAGGTTTTAAGAGTTTATTTTCAGGAGTCTTTGGAGCCTTTTTTAAAACATTTTACCTTTTGGAAAGGTAGATGTTGGCTGTGCGTTGGCAGCATGATTTGTGTGGCTGATCGCAGAATTGCAAATCCCTGAGGCTGGAAAATCCCTCCAAGGTCATCAAATCCAATCTGTGACTGATCCCCACCTTGTCATCAGCCCAGAGCACTGAGTGCCACATCCAGTCGTTTTTTGGACACCTCCAGCCATGGGGACTCCACCACCTCCCTGGGCAGCCCCCTTCGATGTCTGACTGCCCTTCCCATGAAGGAATTCCTCCTGATGCACAAGTGCATTTTGCATCCCATTGTCCCAGCTGAGGATCTGAAAGGCAAAGTCTTTCTGGTTCTTTAGTTCTTACATAGAGGTGAAGAAGAGGTCGTTTGACCAATATACCTGAGGAAGTCCTTTAAATAAACTTTGAACAGAGATACCAGGGCGTGGTGATGCTGTGTGAGCTACACACGGTCACGGTGAGCACGTTCTCATGTCTGCTGTGAGAGAGGGATCAACCAGAGCACAGTTACACCCACGAGAGGCTCTTTTATTCCCAGTCCTAGCTCCCAAAGCCTCTGAGAACTCATTTTGCTGACCCTGGGTAGTGCTATTTTCAGCAGAAATGCCCATGATAAATTCCCAGATGTGTCTTTGTGTGGGGGAGGGAGGGTCTGCGGCTGAGGTTGAGCTGGTGACACCTCCTTGTCACTGATGCCCCCAGCCCAGGTGTACAGGAGGAACTGAACCCTGTCCTTAGCTCACCCACTTGGTGATACATCACATATGGCCTCGAAGATTACAGCTGGAAATACACAGCCCAGACGGGTGAATCGAGGACACTGGATCTGCTGCAACTCGGAAATGCTGCTGGAAGATAAAGAGATTCTTCGGTATAGTTTCAGCAGTTGGATTTACTGCTTGAAGTTAAAACAACAAAAAAAACTCTTCAGGTTTATGGTACCCAGTGAGTGACTCGGGACAAAGAGCACCTTGTGACCCGGAATGACCCAGACCTTGAACACAGGGCAGCCGTGCCACAGAAACCTTGTCTTGAATGGAATTCTTTAGAAATAATAAATGTTGAGATTAAAATAGTTTTAATTTGGTAAAACAACACTCCTAAGCCTTTAGAAAAGGGGTTTGGAACTGTAGAACAGAGCCCCCACAGTGCTGTGGCCAAGTCGGCTTGTTCTGTGTGTGTAAATTAATCTGGAGCTGATCTGTCTGTGAAACTTCCAACACCGAAGCTGTAGCAGTTTAATGCTTGTGCCCAACAAACACAGCTTTGTGAGCCCAGCTGGCTTTTCAGTGCCCTATTCATGCTCCTAGTGGGGATACAATGGTGCTGTTAAAGGGAAACTACAGAGCCCAAACCTGTGCTGGTTGTTTGGTGTCAGGTACACTGAGAAAGGTGTTATTTCTTTCAAGAAATCAGACTTTTTCTGGAGGACTCATAGTTCACAGACCTTGCTATTATCTCTGAGAAGGAAACCTGATATACAGCTTCACCCAAAGGAAGGAGGAGGGAATCTTTGAAGCTGCATCATCATTTGGCCTCAAACAGAATGAGGCAATTGTCTGAACTTGTTTCAAATGTAGTTTTTGTGCTGCAGTTGTAGCTAAGAGTGGTAGGAGGAGTTTAAGGCCATTGCACAGGTACAGTCTTTTTGAGCACACAGCCTTAGAGAAAAAGGTTTAAATGTTGTGTTTTGGGTTGCTGAAGGCTGGGACTGAGGATATCCCAGTTTTGACCCTTGGTAAAACCATTGGGGAGAGTGTGGGATGTCTAGAAGTTGCCACTTCTCCAGGAAAATCACAGAATCCCAGACTGGCTTGAGTCAGAAGGGAACTCAAAGCCCATCCAGTGCCACCCCCTGCCATAGGCAGGGACACCTTCCACTATCCCAGGTTCCTCCATGTCCCATCCAGCCTGGCCTTGGACACTTCCAGGGATGGAGCAGCCACAGCTCCTCTGGACAATCTGTGCCAAGGCCTCCCCACCCTCACAGGGAGGAATGTCTTCTTTAAGAAGGGTGGGAACCAGCTGTAAATACATAAATGAGTGATGACAGCATTTCTTACTAAGTGCTGGCCCGATGTTGTGCCCGTTTTTTGCCTGGGCCACAAGTGCACTTAGTCCTCACTTTGGGATTCTCAAATGCGCTACCTGCCACTCCAGTCACACTTGAAAGGCCTTATCTGGAGGTGACGTGCAGCAAAAGAACATTCTGGACTTTCAGCAGCACTTTTGGTCTTCATTGTGTTGATGTTGGCACTCCAGGCTCAAGCCCTGCAGATCCAGACTCTGTGTTCTGCTCTTTCAGAGCAGGTTTGAGATGACAAAACCATGGGGAGATGTTGCCTGTCCTGTGCCTGGGCATCCACAGGGGAGTAGGCAAGAAAGGCCAAGTCATCAGGTCATTTGTAGGAGTGAGACCTGAAGTCCAGATGCAGCAGTAATAATAGAATAATTTCATTATTTTTGTTATAATCTTTTTATCGTGTTTGCTTTTAGTGGAGTAGCTGTCTGTGTTTTGGGGCTAATGGAAGTACCAGAAGCACCACCAGAATTCCCTGGTAGCACAAACAGTTGGAAACATCAACAGATTTTTTTTTTAAAGCACACAAACATTTTTTTAAATGCACACAAACTGCTTTCCAATTGGAATCTTTTCCTTGCTGCAGCCCAGTGTTTGGAGGCTTTGTTGGGGAGATGCTGCGCCCTACGTGATCATTTTCCTTAATTTCTCCACTGTAGTAATTATGGTTTTGTTAGACAGTAAATGATTCAGTGTTCTCATTCCATGGGGGAAGGGGAGCAGGGATGTTGAAAGAGGAGCATTGTCTGAGCTAGCAGGATTAGCGGGTGTTACCACCTTGCACTGATTGAGCACCACTGGTTAGAACAGATCATCAACGCTAATTGCTGAAAAGCAGCCTGGCGTCACCGGCCGGGTGGGGAGCGAGGCTCCCGGGGCTCTGGGCTTCCCTGGTGCAGGATTTGAATATAGGTGTGACATCCAGGCTGAGCAGGTGTCCTTCCCTGGGCTTCCCAGGTCTCTGGCATTGCAGGTTCATCTTTTCTCTTGCACTCCCAGCGATCAGAACGTTCCAATTGGATTTGTGTGATGAGGATCAATTCTATGTTTTAGAAATGAGGAGAATCGGGTGACTATGGCAGTGGTGGCGGGGCCGTGTTTACACCTGGTCTGATCCAGGGCACTGGTTACCTGTGGAAGCTGAAGACATCACTGCAGCAGAGGTGGCAGGAAGGAAGAAGAGCCTCATCCTCCACCACTGCAGCAGCAGCAGCAGCTCAGCTCACTCTCATCTCTCCTCTAAAACCCCTAAAACTGCTTCCCTTTGAGCAGAACCCCATTTCCTGGGCAGGGCCTCAGCCTGGGGAGGCTCATTGCAGATACAGATAAATACAGAGTGAACTGAACAGAAATGGTAGCTGGGAGGGAGCCAGGAGAGTCTCAACGCTGTTCATGTTTTAATTTCTTCCTTGGGAATGAACAAACACCATTTTGTAGCCAAATTATCAGCTCTCATTTGCTTTGCTGGTGCTTTTTTGTAGTGCCCTGTCTTCCCTCTGCTTGGAGAGGGGCTGTGGTTCTCAGGGTGGGTTTTGAGCTCTCTGGGAGAATTTAGCACCCATACTGTGACAGAGAGTTTTGTTTATGGAAGGGAGGTTAATGATTGACCAAGTTTATGTCAGAGGAGTGAATGGTTCCAGAGTCTGCAGTGTGTTGTCCCGGTGCTCTTCCTGTGGCTGTGTTTTATGATATTCCATGAGGAAGTCCACGTTTGTGTCCAGATCTCACCATTTCCATTTCCTGTAGATCAGCAGAAAAGGAATAGGGTGAAAGAAAACTTTTCCCTTAGTGGTTCTTTCATTTCTGTGTCAGTGGATTGGTACTAAATTTGGACTCTGCATGACCAGAAAAGAGGTTTTATTCAACAAATTCATTCCACCTGTGCCGTGTGTCAAAGGGACACTTGTTCCCAAGGCTGGACACACTAATTTGGTTGTGACAGTTGTGATTGCAGTAGTCAAATCATCATGTCCATGAGGTGACTCTACACCTGCCACCCATGCCTGCACTTGGGGTTTTTCCCAAGAAAACCATCCATGTCCTGCTGGATCTTTATTTCAGGTAATAGTGGTTTGGTTCACACCTGTGTGGATGGTGCCCCGGAAAGAAGTGATTTATCTCTTCCCCAAACCTTTCAGTCCTTGCTGCCCAGTTCCACTTCAGTAGGGCTGGTCTCAAAATTGAGGCTTTACATTTTCTAATCCTGTGCGGGTGTTTGAGACTGTCAACCTGTTTGTCAAAATAACGGTTGATCTATTTTTTTTATATTATAACAACATAAAAATTCAGATGGAATTGGAAATTCATCACTAGGAAGATAGAGCACTGCCAGGGAGTCCCAGGAATCTATCACCTTTATTATATTTATTGCTTGAATTTTTCTCCTTGGAACTTCCCTGCTTTTGCCAAATAGCATTAGGCTTTTATTCTTTTATTGGCTTATGCTCAGAGAATCCTTTTTACAACAATAATATCAACGATGCGCATTACATGGCAGTTGAGGTTGCAAGCAGGGTTGTGGCCTGAGTTACCTTCTTGTTTCTCAGTAGTATCTCACCTTGGCTTTGGATTTCCAATTGCGAGCCTGGGAACCATACTGCTTGCATTCCAGTGTGGATAGGTTTGTTTTCTTGATGGGATATTGGTGTGGAACAAGTAATTAGCGAGAATTCTCTGCTTCCCAGCATGTGAAACGGAATGGGATGCTACTAGTAGTTAAACTTCTGGTATTTGTTCANTTGAATATAGGTGTGACATCCAGGCTGAGCAGGTGTCCTTCCCTGGGCTTCCCAGGTCTCTGGCATTGCAGGTTCATCTTTTCTCTTGCACTCCCAGCGATCAGAACGTTCCAATTGGATTTGTGTGATGAGGATCAATTCTATGTTTTAGAAATGAGGAGAATCGGGTGACTATGGCAGTGGTGGCGGGGCCGTGTTTACACCTGGTCTGATCCAGGGCACTGGTTACCTGTGGAAGCTGAAGACATCACTGCAGCAGAGGTGGCAGGAAGGAAGAAGAGCCTCATCCTCCACCACTGCAGCAGCAGCAGCAGCTCAGCTCACTCTCATCTCTCCTCTAAAACCCCTAAAACTGCTTCCCTTTGAGCAGAACCCCATTTCCTGGGCAGGGCCTCAGCCTGGGGAGGCTCATTGCAGATACAGATAAATACAGAGTGAACTGAACAGAAATGGTAGCTGGGAGGGAGCCAGGAGAGTCTCAACGCTGTTCATGTTTTAATTTCTTCCTTGGGAATGAACAAACACCATTTTGTAGCCAAATTATCAGCTCTCATTTGCTTTGCTGGTGCTTTTTTGTAGTGCCCTGTCTTCCCTCTGCCTGGAGAGGGGCTGTGGTTCTCAGGGTGGGTTTTGAGCTCTCTGGGAGAATTTAGCACCCATACTGTGACAGAGAGTTTTGTTTATGGAAGGGAGGTTAATGATTGACCAAGTTTATGTCAGAGGAGTGAATGGTTCCAGAGTCTGCAGTGTGTTGTCCCGGTGCTCTTCCTGTGGCTGTGTTTTATGATATTCCATGAGGAAGTCCACGTTTGTGTCCAGATCTCACCATTTCCATTTCCTGTAGATCAGCAGAAAAGGAATAGGGTGAAAGAAAACTTTTCCCTTAGTGGTTCTTTCATTTCTGTGTCAGTGGATTGGTACTAAATTTGGACTCTGCATGACCAGAAAAGAGGTTTTATTCAACAAATTCATTCCACCTGTGCCGTGTGTCAAAGGGACACTTGTTCCCAAGGCTGGACACACTAATTTGGTTGTGACAGTTGTGATTGCAGTAGTCAAATCATCATGTCCATGAGGTGACTCTACACCTGCCACCCATGCCTGCACTTGGGGTTTTTCCCAAGAAAACCATCCATGTCCTGCTGGATCTTTATTTCAGGTAATAGTGGTTTGGTTCACACCTGTGTGGATGGTGCCCCGGAAAGAAGTGATTTATCTCTTCCCCAAACCTTTCAGTCCTTGCTGCCCAGTTCCACTTCAGTAGGGCTGGTCTCAAAATTGAGGCTTTACATTTTCTAATCCTGTGCGGGTGTTTGAGACTGTCAACCTGTTTGTCAAAATAACGGTTGATCTATTTTTTTTATATTATAACAACATAAAAATTCAGATGGAATTGGAAATTCATCACTAGGAAGATAGAGCACTGCCAGGGAGTCCCAGGAATCTATCACCTTTATTATATTTATTGCTTGAATTTTTCTCCTTGGAACTTCCCTGCTTTTGCCAAATAGCATTAGGCTTTTATTCTTTTATTGGCTTATGCTCAGAGAATCCTTTTTACAACAATAATATCAACGATGCGCATTACATGGCAGTTGAGGTTGCAAGCAGGGTTGTGGCCTGAGTTACCTTCTTGTTTCTCAGTAGTATCTCACCTTGGCTTTGGATTTCCAATTGCGAGCCTGGGAACCATACTGCTTGCATTCCAGTGTGGATAGGTTTGTTTTCTTGATGGGATATTGGTGTGGAACAAGTAATTAGCGAGAATTCTCTGCTTCCCAGCATGTGAAACGGAATGGGATGCTACTAGTAGTTAAACTTCTGGTATTTGTTCATAATGTACTTACATTATTTGTGTATGTTGTATTCCTTAGTAATTCCAACAATTTTCTGTGGCAAATGTTTCATTATGTGTAGTGTGTAACCACCAATGTCAAGACTACAATTAAATCTTGGGGAGAAATTAATCACAGAATAACAAGCTCTGAACAAACCTGTGGGTTGGCTTACAAGGAGAAATCCCTCCCCTTTCTGTGTACCTGTGTTTTCCTGCAGTGTCCATTCCCTGGCTCCGTGTGCCTCCCAAATGGACACACGTGTTCTGGCAGCCCAAAGTGTCACCTTGTCCTGGGGGCTACCAGGTCCTTTGTCACTGGCCGGGCGAGGGAGGGGATTGTCACACTCTGCTCTGGCCTGAGGCAGCCTCACCTCCAGTCCCACAGTATCAAAAGGATTTAAAGCAGAGGGTCCAAAGGAGGGACACAGGGTGGGGAAGGAAATGGAGGAGCAGCTGAGGGCACTGGGTCTGTTCAGCTGGAGGAGAGGAGACCAAGGTCAGACCTCACCTGGGGCTGCAGCTTCATCCCAAAGGTCAGCTCCTATCTCTGCTCCCTGGGACAGGGACAGGACACGAGGAAACAGCTGGAGCTGGGC
Organism: Vireo altiloquus; assembly: GCA_013396875.1. NCBI lineage: Eukaryota > Metazoa > Chordata > Aves > Passeriformes > Vireonidae > Vireo > Vireo altiloquus. The sequence continues at coordinate 256,134 of VZRF01003181.1, forward strand.
CAGGAGAGGGTGAGGTTGGAGATCAGGAAAAGGTTCTTTTCCCAGAGGGTGCTGGGCACTGCCCAGGCTCCCCAGGGAATGGGCACGGCCCTGCCAGAGCTCCAGGAGCATTTGGACAGCGCTGCCAGGGCTGCCCAGGGTGGGTTGTTGGGGTGTCTGTGCAGGGCCAGGGGTTGGACTGGATGATCCTTGTGGGTCTCTTCCAGCTCAGGATGTTCCATGGTTCTCTGAAAACTGCCTCTGAAAGTGGAGGCAGAGCTGGGCAAAGCTGCTGTGGTCACTCAGCACGTGGTCCTTGGGCACACAGGAGCTCAGTTTGACGTGTCCCTCTCCCTGCACGTACCTGTCCGGTGAGCATTACCTGAGCTCTGCGTTGCAATCAGGCACTAAAATTACTGCTCTGCTTGGCATTGCAGGGCTTCGTGGACGTTCTCCTTTTCAGCTGCTGGATTTGTTTGGACTTGTTGGGCCCTGACTCAAACGTAGTGTTAGAGGAGTGAGATAAAACTCTGTGTGCAGATGCATACCCTGCCCTGAGCAGTGCGAGTCAGAGAATCATGGAATCAGGGAATGGTTTGGGTCGAGAGGGACCTTAAATCTCATCCCATTCTACCCCCTGCCATGGACAGGGACACCTTCCACTGTCCCAGGCTGCTCCAAGCCCCATCCAGCCTGGCCTTGGACACTCCCAGGGATCCAGGGGCAGCCCCAGCTTCTCTGGGCACTCTGTGCCAGGGCCTCCCCACCCTCACAGGGAGGAGTTTCTTCCCAATATCTTATCTAAACCTCTGTCAATTTGAAGCCATTAAGTTTGAGTCCTGCTCCAGCTCTGAAACTCCTGGTCTCAATGTTTCAAGTGCCACTGGTGTTTGAGTACCCAGCACTAAGGAGCAGTGTCCATTCCCTTTCCAGGCATTTCACAAATCACCTTTAGAACCAAACTGTGCACTTAGCTGGAATGTTTTAGCAGAAATGCTGGTGGTGTTGGGAGGCTTAGAGCCTGAAGCCTGTAATCCCCTTTTTGTGGTGTGGCCCCCAGTGCTGGCAGGAGGGGACTGGCAGGAGGATCCTGTTTGGAGCAAACCCTGCGGCCGGAGCTGCTCCAGGGCCGAGGCTGTTCCCTCCCCGTTCAAGCTCACTGCAAGAAAAACATCCTGTTTGTGATCACTCACTTCTTGTCATCTTATAACCGTGGTTTGATTTTAGCTTGATAGCAAATAATTCTGTTCTCTTAGTGCTGTTTGATCGCTCGCAATCTCCGGGAGATGTGAGGTTGTCAGTGCCAGGCAGGCTACGGAGAGACTTGAAGCGCTGCAGGGCCTGTTTGAATCCCTCCAAGGTTTCAGTCTTTCTTGTGGTTCTGATGTAATGTGAGAAATTAAAACAAAAGACAGCAGCCAGATGGTGCATCTCCAGGATCAGACAGATTAGTTTTGTAAAAGAGGGAAAAGTTTACAAATGCTTATTCTGATCTCTAGAGTAATCTCTCTAATAATAATCACTCCGGAGGGGATTCTTCCCCTCTACTCTGCTCTTGTGGCAGCCCCCCTGGAGTCCTCTGTCCAGTTCTGGGGCCCCCAACATAAGAATGATATGGAACTGTTGGAGCAAGTCCAGAGGAGGCCACAAAGCTGAAAAAGGGACTGGAGTACCTCCCTTATGGAGATAGGCTGTGAGAGTTGGGAATGTTCAGCATGGAGAAGAGAAGGTTGTGTGGAGACTTCACAGCAACTTCCAGTGTCTGAAAGGGCTACAGTCTGAAAGGCTACAATTCCTGACAATTCAACAGGAACTGCAGTGACAGGACAGGGGGAACAGGTTCAAACTGAAAGAGGGGAAGTTTAAATTACACGCGTGGAAGAAATTCCTCCTCGTGAGGTGGGTGAGGCCTGGCACCTTGATCCTGGGCTGTGCTTGCTGGACAGGAGTCTGGAAGTTGGCTGCCCATCCTTGCCTCAGTTTTTGGAGACCCCCTAAGCAGCTGCTGGAGCAGACTCGCTTTGTTTGCTGTTTGATTAGTTGAAGATGAGGCTCTGAATTTCTACTTCCCCTTCACCCTGTTGGTTGGGAATTATCCCACTTTGTTCGCCTAAGTTGTTTTGTGGTTACAGAATATTTTCATGCACTCCCAGTTTCCCTTTTTAGGTTTTCACTGCTTTGATATTCCATTTAGATAGCTGCTGTGATCCAAGTTACTGCATTTAAATAGTGGATAGTGTAGGTCTCTGATCCCAAGGGAAACTGCAGAAGTTCTGTAAAATGGAGCTTTGAAATCCTAATGTACTTGGATTTAATTGAGATTCAGGTTTTCCTCAGCTGTGTTCAGGTGAAACCTTCATGGCATTGAAAAAAAAAGCAACCAGACCGCAAATTGAAAAAATCCAATGTGATTAAATGAGTTTTCTTTGCTTGTTTCTAGGGGACATCACACAGAAGGGGTATGAGAAGAAGAGAGCAAAGCTGCTGGCTCCGTATGTTCCGCAAACCCAAGGTAGGTCCTTGTTTGGGCTAGAATCAGGATTTTGTAGAGCTGTGCCGTTAATGGGGTCTGTGGAATGGAGATCCCATTTGCCATCTCTGGGTTATTCTGTCCTCTATGTGTTTCCTGAGCTGATCACAACAACGTGGGGCTGTGTGGATCGGGTCTGTAGTCCTTGTCTTCTGTTGAACTCCAGGGATTCCTGGCAGCCCCAGAGCTCGTTGGTGGGACTCTGCAGTGCTGTGGGAGGGTGGGGAGGCCCTGGCACAGAGTGCCCACAGAAGCTGGGGCTCCCTCATTTCTGGAAGTGTCCAAGGCCAGGTTGGACAGGGCCTGGGGCAAGCTGGGATAGGGGAAAGTGTCCCTGCCCATGGCAGGGGGTGGAATGGGTGAGGTTTAAGGTCCCTCCAACCCAAAGCATCGTGTGATCTCCCAAATCCATCTATCACGTCCCACTCCCTTGACTCTTGAGACCTCAAGGGCTCTGGATCAGTCATGAAGGTCCTGGAGAACCATTCTGGAAACATTCTCAGAAATGTCTGAACCACAGTGTTGGTCTGTACCGTGTCCTTCAGCCGTCTTAATACCTTGTTGGAGAAACATCAAGATTTTCATAATTTGTTGCTTTATTTTACCAGAGTATCTGAAATCACATCCTTTGGGTACAATTGTTTCCTTTGGTTCAGAGAGCCGGAGCAGCTCAGCTGGTTGTGTGGGGGATAATTATATATAATTGTAAACTGAAGGACATGGCTGAATGTGTGTCTAATCATTATTGTGGGGCTTACCCAGAATAATTGTTACTGATATGCTGAGATGTTCAGCCATTAAAAACCGATGTGTCTGGGTCTGACTTGGGGCAGTGACTGGATGTGATGGGGAGTCCTGAATGGACCTACTGGAATTTACTGAGCCTGGTCTGCTGCCAAAAAGAAATTGATAAAGAGTAAAAGCTTAAAGTGCATTTATTGTCCATCAACACCACGGGACTGGGGAGAAATGACAGCAGCTCCCTTCAGGCACTCGATGGGGGAACATAAAGTTCTTCCACCCCAAACCACTGCCCAGTTCCTGCTCTCCAGCTGGTTCTCAAGTTGGATTTGGTTGTTTATTCCTCTCAAGCTGGGACTCGTTCCCTTGTTTGAGATTGGGTTTTACACCCAAAAGATCAGTGTGTTCCGTCTGAGCCATGTTCTGACGGGAGCAAGGCAAGCAAAAATTATAATTTAGCCTTCAAAATGGAGATTTTGTTACAAACAGCTTTCCAAGTGCTGAGGACTCCCTGGAGCAGGATGTGATGAGAATCTCAGCAACTTGGTTGCTGCCTATTTATCAAATCTATTTCTGTTACTTAAAGAAACCAAAAACTAATATACACATGACTAATCCCTCTTGATAAGTAGGTATTTGTTGAGCAGGTTTTACAGTCCTCAGGCTAGCATTTGTGCCAGTGGAGATCTCGAGCCTGAGGAGGAAATGGGGAATCCTTGGGTGGTTCAGGAGCTCTTGGCAGCCCTGCTTTTGTCCCGAGTCTTCTGGAGGCTGAAGATGATACAGGCCTGGCCCCAAATCTGGCACTGTGCACATGTTTGATCTGTCTCAGAAAATGTTTAATTAGGAGGGAAAAAAAAAGTGTTTGGCGAGACTGGGCTCTGCTCTGTTAATTGTGGGGCTTTCAGAGCTGCCAGTGGAGCTGAAGTCCAGGAAGAGGCCAGGGATGATGAAGGTCACCAATTAACCCAGAGGTTTGATTGCCCTTCCGGCCCAGCTCTCCAGCTTTTTATACATCTCACACCCAGCTGCCCCAGTGTCTGGGAATCTCCTGTTGCAGAAACCCGGTGGAAGTCATGCGTGAGGGATTCGGAATCAGGTCACCTTGGTAATGAGAAGAAAATTAATTTAGTCCACAACAAGAAGAACAAAATACTTCGTGCTGGCATTTAGTGCCATTTCTCCGAGCACTGGCCCGATGTTGGCTGATGAAGTGGCTCCATTTCATGGATGTGAAATGAGAGGAAGGCAGGGAAGGTGACATGTCAGGGCATGTCAGCAGGATAATTTAAGAGGTTCTTGCTTCTCAATCTGTGCTCCATTCACATGGCCTCTGGGAGCTTGCCTTGTTATTCTGGAGTTAAGGCAGCACTGTTAATTACCTAAAGAGGCATTTTTTTCCCTGGTGCAATATCCATTAAGGTCCATCTAGCTGCTAACTCCTGAAAAGTCTCTGCAATCTGCAGATCCCAAAATCTGAAGTCCCTAATTCCAGGGAGTTCTCTATGATGGGAGGCAGCAGCAAGCACAGCACATGAAGCCCACGGAGCCGTGCCTGGAGCTGTGCCAGGTGTCCCTGGGTTCTGGGAGTGAGTTCAGGCTGCCCTGGAAACCCTGGAGACTCAAAACTGGTTATTTCCATGTTTTTATGGGTATAAAAACCCATATGGGCTTGAAAAAAACCACCTTCAAGGAATAGCTGGTGCAGCCCCAGCACTGCTGTTCCATTCCGTATGCAGACGGTGGAGGGATGGATTTGCAGCTGCCTTCTTGTGCATGTGGCACTTGCTCTCCTCGTTATTCATGTAAACATTTATCCTTGTTGATCTTCTAATGGTTCAGTCTCTGAATCTCTAAATTGTCGGCCGTTCACCAAAACACAGAAATCACAAAGCAGTCAATTCTCATTAGAAACTAAAGACAGTCAACAAATCCGTGGCATCCTTCAAAGCCAATCTAAAATAATTCATTTTCCATCCCTCTGTCATATTTGTCATGTTTCTGCCAGCAGAAAGTGCAGCTGTAGCAGGATTATTCCGAAGGGAGTGCTAAATAAATCACCTGTCACCTGCCAGGCTTGGCTCACTTGTGCTGCTTTGTTGTGTAACCATTAGTGATTTACGCTCTTTCCTCCTCTCTGTCTGAACGCTTTGTGAGGCCACTGGAACATGTTATTATGTCAGAGCAAAATACTGAAACAAAGAGCTTGTTCTCTGTGTGTCATGTCACTTAGAGCCACCTCTGATCCCTTCCTAACTGGAATGTCATGTTTGCCCTGTGATGCCCCGCAGAGAGATGAGAGGCTTTTAGAAGACTTAGGAAAGAGAACTGAATATGAATTTAATAATTCATTTAAAATAGTGTTAAATCTGCTGCTGACATCTAGTGGGTGCCTGAATTCGTAAATACTCGAGTGATCAGAAAACATGAAGCTTTTCTGTTTGGTCTATGAAGCCGTGTTGTCTTTGGATCAAAATAAGACTGTGGTGGGTTTTTTGAAGGCAAATAAATGCTACAAAGGTGTTAAACTGGTTATCAATGGAATGTGTTCCAGAGTGACAGGAAGGGACACAAACTGATGCTTTTGGATGTGGGTGAACTGAGATTTTATAATCTTGCTCTGGAGCCCAGATCCTGCACCTGAACCAGAGATCTCTTTTCCATTCAGCTTTTTGTGCCACTCTCACATTTGCACAGGGGATGAGGGTGTTTTGATAAGCCAATACAGGACTCTGGTATATGTTAGTATATCCAAAAAATACCAGTGGAAAGGGTATTGTTTGTCCCAGTGAAATAATTGTTTGTCCCCCTAATGTGGTTTGAGGATTTCTGGCTAGCAGGATATCTCCTCTTTAACTAGAAATAAAGGTTCTCAGTTTTTGGCATGATGGTTTAAAGAGTCATTAACAATGCACAGTTAAGTGGGTTGTTAGTTTGCTCTAACATTCAATAACATTCCAGTAATGTTTTGCTCTTTGGGATTTTAGAAGGGACAGGAGATGGATGAAGGAAGATGAGGAATTAAAAAAAATATCTTTCTAAGGAGAGATATTGAGGGGCTGGAGTGTGTCCAGAGATGGGAACAGATCTGGGGAAGGGAGAACTCCTGAGTGAGCTGAAGGAAAGGAGGCTCAAGGGGACCCTTTTTACTGGTGACGAGGTGGGGGTCAGGCACAACTTGGACTCCGTGGTCTGGGAGGGCGTTTCCAGCCCCAAGGATTCTGGATTCTTGGCCATCCCGTGGAGACTCCTGCAGCTAGTTGAGGGTGATTTGCTGTTACCGTGAGTCCCTGAGCTCGAGGCGCTCACCTGAAGTTGTTTACCTAAAACCACACACCTCAAAAGTGGTGTAACTGGAATTGAAGCCCAGGATTTGTGGTTTCCTCTCCATTTCTCTGATCCTTTGGTAGTTGGTGAGAATTCTGAAGCAGCACATACTCAGATGACACAGTTGCTCTTGGTTTTGCATGACTTCAGGTGACAACCTGGAGGAAATTACAGCTGGGTGACCTCTGGGTTTTAGTTTTAAAAACTTCTCTCTGACACACAGGTTCATTTTAGAATTGAACCTCCAGTAGCAACAATTCCGAGTCGGTCTTGCTGAATTATGTAAAAGGATGATGTTTTATCAGATTATCTATTTTGTTCCATGTTTTAATGGGAAAACCAAACTTTTCCTGGATCATAAAGCCATGCACTTGGCATGCTGAAAGCCAGAACCAGACAACTGGAGGTCTCCTTGGGTTTGGGATTAATGGAAACAGCAAAGGCTCTTGCTGCTGGTTTATTATTGGTTTTCTAGTCAATAACAAGTGCTGGTCACTGGGACACCGAGTGACAAACTATCCACAACGCTGTCATGGGGAAAGTGTGGTTCAAAAAAGTTCCTTTGGTTTCCTGCTCCATGTTTTCCAGGGGTTGATCCAGCATTACAGAAGGAATCCAGACCTCAGATGCCCGTTCCATCTGCAACTCCAGCCTCAGCATCATCTGCCTCATCCTCATCCAAATTCCACCGAGGTCGCTCAGGGGGAGCCAGAGATGAACGTTATCGATCTGGTAAGGGCAGGGACAGGAGTCCCCTGGATTCCTCTCAAGGAATTAAAATTATTATCTGTCTGCTGATGGAAAGTCCTGCCTTGGTGGTTCTCTGCAATGAAACACCAGACTGTGGGGTGCAGCTGCTGAATCAAAACCGCTTCTAAGTAGGAAAAGCAAATAACGCCACTCCAATTTTCTGGCTTGATGCCAATTGTTTGGTGCAAATTGTTCACAGAATGGAAAAAAACCAAAACTTTTTAACCATGTCTGTAGGTGATCACATTCAGTAAGGTGACAGGTAATATCAGTTCCTGGAGCTGGTGATTGTTGTACCCTGGGAGCTTGGAGTGGGAGAACAGCTCCAAGGAGCAGCAGGAAGGGCTGCCCAGCACTTGCTGAGCTCCTGCTTCTCTTCAGGAAAGGAGCACCTATTTTTTGTTCCCTGATTTTGTTTTTCACTGTGCAATAACAAGAATTAAGTTTTCTTCTTGACACAGGCAAATAAAGTTCATTAAATCTCCCTTCTCCAGTGACACCGTCATATCCCACCATTTCATAGAGCGTTAGGAGAGCCTGGTTTGGGTTTTGCAAAAGCATAATTAAAATACATTAATCTGAGAAATTAATGTAAGCAAGCTCTCCCTGGTCATAGCTGGGTTTGAATAATTTGATTTCTCCTCACCAGTGATGTGTCTTCCTTCAAAGAACTCTGGGGGTTGCAGAAGGATGGAAACCTCCCATCCCAGCGTGTTTCAGTTCCTAATCAGCCTGTATTTACAGCCACAGTTAAATTTCCAAGATTTACATGTAATCTGCATCCATTTTGGGGACAGAAGGTTTTTCCTAAATCTGTCACTTTATAGACCCTAGTTGCACCTGAGGCTGCACATGCTGTGTGCATATTTAAATGGTGCACAGGCAGATTTTAGGATAATCTTTGGTTGAAGGGAACAATCTGCCAGGCTTGAGGTTTCCATAAAAGTTGCCAGAGACACAAGGATGTAATCAGTTTAATCCAGAAGTTTCCAGAGTAACAAACCTGGCCCTGCATTCAGCTTGCTAACTTCAGGATCTTCAATTAGTTTCCTTGTTTAAAAAAGAACATAAAAGGTGATGCTGCTCCTGGGAGGGCAGAAGAGAGTCACTGGGAAGGTGCTGAAAACGGGGATGTCATAAACAGACGGATCGGGGTATAGGGAGCGTGGTGTGGGCTCCTTCCTCCCTGCCCTGCTGTTGCTAAAAGCAGTCTCTGCCCTTCCCTCTCGCAGACATCCACACAGAAGCGGTCCAGGCAGCGCTGGCCAAGCACAAGGAGCAGAAGATGGCCCTGCCCATGCCCACCAAGCGCCGCTCCACCTTCGTCCAGTCCCCAGCAGACGCCTGCACTCCCCCAGGTGAGGCTGTGCCGGGATGTCCAGGGACACCTCTTCCAAGGGGCCGTGGTGCTCCCGGTGTTCCAGCTCTTCACACGCCTACAGGGAGTCTGTTAGTCCTCTCTCAGGGTTGGGAAGGGACATCTCTTCCAGGAGTTCTTAAAGAACCACGTGGTGGGATTCTTGGAATGTCTTGTGCGAGGAGTTGGACTTGGGATGGTCCTCGTGGGTCCAACTCAGGGCATTCCATGATGGTTCAAATTGGCCAGAGCTGAGCAGGCTGGGACTGAGGCCACTTCTGCTTCTCTCACACCTGTTTGTGATGAATAATTCACGTCTGGATTTCGTTAATGTTTAATGCTCAGCACACGAGAGGAGGGCTTGCAGCGATGTTTGTTTCTGAGCAAGGACCTCAGAGGGGTCTGGTGGGATTCCACGACTTGCAGGACTTTTCCCACCCCTGCCATGTACTGGCTGCAGCAGAATCCCTGGATGACATGGTGTCTGTCACGATGCATGTGCAGCAGATATCAATAACCCTCTGTTTTCCAGCAGCTGGATGCACTGACTGACAAATGAGTCCATGTGATTTTTGGCAGTGACTTCTATGTTGTGTCTCATTGTGCAGAAGCATCGCAGCCATTTGGATTGACAAAGTCATCCGAATGTTATGAATCCACATCATCCAGTGAATTCATAGCTCTGAAACTGCTCTGCTAGGCCATGTCACTCCTCCTCCTCCTCCTTACTTCCTGTTTTATCACACTTCCTTTTTCCCTTCCTTTCTCCGGGGGGCTGATGCATGTTCCTGGTGTCTGCTTGGGTCTCAGCTCTGTGCTCACTTGTCCAGGACTGCAGCACATCCTGTGCTGCAGGAGTCACACGAATCGAGGTCAGCACTTCCAGCACGGCTGGAGTCAGTCCTCTGCCTCAGCTCGTAACTCCGTTCCACTCTGGCAAGTGGGTAGAACATGATTTAGTAGTTTGATTTGCCACGCAAGTGTAGGCAGAAAATCACTTTGAAGAACACCTAAATTTCAGGCCAAAGCCACCTGTTTGTATTTAGCGTTGTTCAACTCAGCATCTCAAGACCTGACTGCTTGCTTCATGGTAATTAAATAATTAGTTCCCAGTTTTGGGACAGTCGAGTTATCTGTGCTTTGGGACACACAGGAAGCAGTTCCTTGCTGTAGATTTCTCTGTTTTGTTTTGGGGTTGGGCTTTTTGTTTGTTTTCTGCAATTGAAAGGGCCCCATTTAGAGCCCCAGACAAAAGCGTTTTCTGCTGTGGCCTTGGCACAGTTGTTTCCTGTGTTTTCTTTGTTCCTGGGACTTTGCAGTTTGACAACGACCCTAAACCCCTCACTTTCCAGTTCAGAATGACCAGAGTTAGGCAAAACAGCATCTGATATTATGGAGTGTGAATGGAAAAGTAATGAGAGTTAAGTTCTAGGCTTGGAGACCCCAGGGGAAGGATGTTGTCTGAGGAGGTGAATCAAACAGGGGTGAGTGTGTTCCCACTGACAATTCTGCTGCTTTAACCTCTGGTTTGGCCCACATAACAGCCTGTGGAAAACAGATCTCCCTGTGAAAGCCTGTGCTGTTGATATGTGATTGGAAAGAGCATGTTCAGTGCCATGTGCTTTTCCCTAAGCAGCTAGATTTTCTTTCTGCTTCCACACAGACACGTCTTCCGCCTCCGAGGACGAGGGCTCGCTCAGGCGCCAAGCTGCTCTCTCTGCTGCATTGCACCAGAGCTTACAGAATGCTGAGTCTTGGATCAACCGATCTGTTCAGGGGTCATCCACATCCTCATCAGCATCCTCTACACTTTCCCATGGAGAAGGCAAAGGGACCAGTGGGTCACTAGCTGATGTATTTGCCAATACTCGAATAGGTAGGAGCTGGGTACGAACAGAACAATCGCTTCGAGTTCAGACTGTGTTGATAAAGCTGGAGCTGTCCATTGCAGAAGGGAAATTTGGAGCAAGAGTTTAGCTGGTATTGATGGAACTTGCTAGGATCGGTTGGAGTTGCACCGTCACGCTGTTGTTTTCCTGAAGAATTTCAGAAGATTGAGGTGGTTGTAAAAGGGAGAGTGGGGAGCAGGAGCTTCTGGAAGCAGGGAAGACTCCAGGGACAGTGTGGACAGAGCAGGAGGCACAACTCTCTGTGTCCTGTGTTGCTTTATGTCTCCAGCTCTTGGGAGCTCCTGTGGGCACAAAGCTGCCCAGTGCAAGTGGCATTTTCATCTGTGTCCTGACGAATCCCTTAGGGGTGTCTGTGCCTGTGGAGTGGGGAAATGCTGTGTTTAACATCCTCATTTTGCTCTGAGCCCTGATGGTTTATTGTTTGCATTAGATCAGGAAAGAAAAAGAACCAAATCCAGCTGTGTGTGTGAACCTCTCATTAAAACAGGGGGTTAGAGGAGTAAAGCTTTAGCCCAGCTCTTCCATGGCTGTGTGAGGAATAACCAGAGCATCCAGGTACTGAGGAGACAGAGCAAAATCTACAGATCTGGATACCCCGGGCTCAGTTTTCTGAGGCTCTGAGGTGCTCCTTGCTGCTGATGCTTCTGTATGAAATGGCCAAGTTTGTTTTTGCTCTGTGTATGTTTGTCCTTTTTAGCTGCTGGTGAGGAAATTCCTGCACCGTAGGACATTGTCTGTATTTCATGTGCTCTCTGCTTCTGCTTAACTGGGTTGGGGCAAGCAGTGCATAGAAGTGCTGGTGATTTTATCTTTCACTTATTTATTTTTTTTATTGCTGTTATTTTTGTTTGTTTATTTGCTGGGATGCAAATCGTTTCCTGAAATAGAAAACTGAGGAGATTGCCCATAAAACGTAGTCAATATAATTAATGTCTTTGAAGCAGAGAGGCTGTTTTTAATTGGAGCATGCAGAAGGCCACATGACCTTTTGTAATGAATTAAGGTAACACAGCTTTTTACAGCCAGAATATCTACTGTCTAATCTAATTAGTGTCTTATGCAAAACAGAAGCATTGAATCTTTATCAGAATTGTATTTGCCACATTCATCCCATGTTAACACCTGGTTTAATTCAATAGAACTCTCACATACACAGTTCTGTACACCTCTCTCTCTTGAGAGCAGTAAAAAGTCCTGCAGATGTTTGGATTGTACAAATCCATGTCCTTTCCAGTGATTTTAGAAGTTCAGTGCATGAGAAATATTCCCTGCCACTGTGTCTCCAAAGGGATGCAGAAATGGGTTATTTTTCCTCCTTAGAAAAAGGGAAATCAGCACAGAATCAATCACAAGACTCCATCAGTGGGAATTATTTAGGATTTGACTTCAGCCTATCTGTAAAACCCAACCCATAGTTTCAGATTGTTGGGTTTTTCCTTTGTAAGCAGCAGTTGCTGGTGCTGTTAAGCCAGAATAGAATATTATTGCCCTATCAGGTGATTGAACCTGCTGGGTTGTGTAAAGAAACCCCACATAAGCAAAAACCCCTTGTTTAAGAGACAGGTCACTGGAGAATTCCTGCAGGATGCAATTGCAGCCTCGGCTGAAAGGCAGGACAGTGTCTTTTAACTTGAAGCAGAAGTAAGACCCAGCTCACACTGTTCATTGGATTTATTCTGTAGCTGCTGGACAAGCTCTCTAACCACCCAGCTGGAAGGGATTGAAACCCAACACGATTTTTGCTGATCTGCTTTGGTCAAATTCCCACGTGTTTTGTTTTCATAAGCCGTCACTCACAAAAAAAGCTAAATAGTAGAATTCTAGCAAGAGAGATCAGTGCATAGGTGAGGGAGGGATTTGTTCTGGACTTTGGATGTTCCAGAGCTCACGTGAATCTCAAACTTCTAAAAATCTATTTATTTAATTTTTTTACAGTACTGAATGTCAAGAGATTGAGCTTCAAGGTTAGAAACTGAGAACAGGAATTCTGTTTTGCTGAAGCACTTTCCTGACATGGACAAAACCTTGTGCCTTTGGTTTTTTGGTTTCCAGAACAGATAATGTGCCTCTCCTAGAGCTGCTGAACCTTTAGGAATCAGTGTGTTTAGCATTAATGAGGGTTCCTGTACATCCAACCCATTCAATCCTTAGGATTTTTGGTAACAGGTGACTGACGCTTGTGCTTGTTGGAGATAATAAAAGGTGTATTTAGCAGCTTTCTTCTTTTTTTAGAAAGTTTCTCAGTCCCCCCAGATGTCACAGCAACTACCTCCACTCCCTCGGCGCGGCCAGCAGCCATTGACCTCCCTCCCTCGGGGATCGTGAAGGGGATGCACAAGGGATCCAACCGCTCCAGCCTCATGGACACTGCAGATGGTACGAAACCTTCCAGGGCACCCAGGAGCTGCAGCAGCCTTCAGAGAGGGCTTAAATGGCGTGGTTTGTTCTTCCGACTCCACTTTATCTCGTCGAAGCGCTTCACAAAGTTGGAATGGTTTTGGCATCAAGACGTTGCTGGGTTGTGGTGTTGGCATTCGGGAGGAATTTCTTCGTGGATGGGGTGGGCAGGCATTGGAACTGCCCGGGGAGGTGGTGGAGTCCCAGTCCCTGGAGGTGTCCAGGGAAGGACTGGATGTGGCTCTCAGTGCTCTGCTCTTTCCCTCCAGGTGTTCCTGTGAGCAGCAGAGTCTCCACAAAAATTCAGCAGTTGCTGAACACCTTGAAAAGACCTAAAAGACCACCCCTGAAAGAATTCTTTGTGGATGATTTTGAAGAAATTGTGGAAGGTAATAGCACAAGTAATGGTTTTATCCACATTTGTTACAATTAGACGCTCAGGAAGCTGAATTCTTTCTGATGTTGTTCTCAAGGTTGGCTGAGATTCACTATTTGCAGCAGCCTCTGTCAACAGTCTGACACAAAACCAGTGTTTGAAGTAGTTGACTGTTCTGCTGAGCTTTGGGGGACCTCCTCCTCAACACTAAACTCCTTAAAAAAAAATTTAAATAGATTTTAAAACCCCTTTCATTTTCTTAGGCTGCTTTAATGAACTTCCCAAAGGGAATTGTCCTCACTGGTAATTTCGTTCCAGCATTATTTTGTAAGTTTTTCTTTTCTCCGGTTCTGTGTTCCTTTCCTTACTGATGTGTTGAACACCTTTGAACAACATCTTCTGAGAAGACTCTGCTCATTATGTCTTGTTTTGAGCAAGACTTCCTAGGAAATGGGATGGAAAGGGTCATTAAACGCTTTTCCTCATTTCCTTTAGGTTTGTTTTCAGTCTAGTTCAAGCTGAACTGGCAGGTGACAAATGGGCAAAGATGGGGAATATGATTTTATTTGGATTATATTAGAAGTATCCCAATAGATACTGGAAATATTATTGAATTTTCTTAGTTCCCCAGCCCGACCCGAACCAGCCCAAGCCCGAGGGCCGCCAGATGACCCCGGTGAAGGGAGAGCCCCTGGGAGTGGTCTGTAACTGGCCTCCTGCCTTGGAAGCAGCTCTGCAGCGCTGGGGAACCACTCAGGCTAAATGTCCCTGTCTGACAGCACTGGATGTGACAGGAAAACCAGTTTATACCCTCACGTATGGTGAGTTGAGCCTCTGCCCTGCCCTCCCCTGCTCATTGCTCCCAAAGAGCAGCAGTGGAGAGAGCACTTGGCTCGTGGGTTCAGAGGAGTTACAAAAACTTTCCTGGTCTTTGAGGGTGTTGTGGACAGAGCAGTGTGGCTGTAGTGATGCTTTAAATGGGTACCTAGAAACAAAGACTAGAAAGGAATAAAGGAGGTATTTATTTGAAGGCCTTCAGAGGTACACTCTGGGCTCCAGAGGCTCCTGCCTCAGTGGATGCTAAAATGGACAGGTCACGAGTTCTTCACACTTTGATATCAGCATCAATTCCCCAAGCAGAAGCCAGGCAAGGATGGAATTTGCCCAAGCTTGCCCCCCTCTCCCCAAGATGAAGGTTTGCAGTTGTTGGGCCCAGGAGGGTCTGGGTGTCCTTGGAGAGGGAGCTGGAGAGGCTTTGTTATGTCAGTGTGAGCATGAGAGAACAGCACTGAACGAGCTCCAGGGAACTGCAGAGTTCCACTGGGCACTGCAGGGTTGGGAAAATAGAAAAGTTAAAACCTAAGGCATCAGTAGATGGTGAAAACAGCCAAGATGTGAGCTGTTCTCTTGTGCTGCTTGATCCAGAGCTGTGCGAGTCTCTGTTCTCTGTGTTCCAGGCAAACTGTGGAGCAGAAGTCTCAAGCTGGCCTACACCCTGCTTAATAAACTAGGGACCAAAAACGAACCCGTACTGAAACCTGGAGACAGGGTAATGATTTTGGGACTCTCTGCTTCTTACTCTGGGGTAAAACGAGGGCTTTGGGGGCTGGAACTTAGCACAGACACCACAGCGAGACTTCAACCCCAGGGACGAGGCTGCTTGAGACAGAAATTGGTGTGAGTTTTCAGGGGTTCTGGCTCCTCTGTGAACAGCTTCTTGGCTTTGGGCTTTGAAATGCATCTGAGGAAGAGCACTGCAGCTCTGAGGGAAGTGCAAGGTTTGATCTCTGTGTCTTGGCTGTGAGTGAAACTTCACGTGCCTGGGCACTGCACGAGAAGCTCAGGCACATTCCATACATTCTGTGGGAGGAAGAATGGGAAACACCATCAAGTTTTCTGAGTTTTAGTCACTCTAGATCTGGATTTTGAAATTTTAACTTGCTTCAAGTAACAGCACACGTGTGTGGGTTGCAGGTAGCCCTTGTGTATCCCAACAACGACCCCGTGATGTTCATGGTGGCATTTTACGGCTGTCTGCTGGCAGAAGTGATCCCAGTGCCTATAGAGGTACCTCTTACCAGAAAGGTAACGTTGATGGAACTTGGAGGAGTGATGTGGGATGGAAACCGAGTCAGGCTATCAGCCCCTGACAGCGTTTTGCAGCCTCCAGCTGCTGCCTGAGCAGCTCTGTACTAACGAGGACCTTTGGGAGCCTGGAATGGCATTTAAAAATGGAAAAACATATTGACCAGAACTGTGCTGAGCAGCTGGAGATGGTCAATTCTCATAAATGGTGCAGTCTTCACTTCCTTGTTGCAAATAATTTATACAGAACAGATTATAGTGTGGATCTGACCCCTGGTTGAGGGGAGGGGGCTCAATCCGACCTTGCTGAGCTCTGCCAGGCTCTGGCTTTGCTGGAGATGCTCAGTGTTCCTGAAGACTTTGAGGCACTTTTTGTCAATTATTTGCTCAACAAAGTGTTTTCTTTACCCTCACCAGAATTTTTTGCATTGTTGCCATATTATTGCCATGTCAAGAACTGTGTGAAGCTGTAGGATTTCATAAGAGGAAACAAAAGCAAGAAGCTCACGGCAAACATTGTGGCAGGAGAGGTGGAAATGAGCTGGGAGCTGGTCTGGGAACACTCAAGGACTTGCAGAGCTTTGATTTTATTCTCTGCACTGTGACAGAGTGCTATAGCAACCAAATGCAAAATTAAAACTTCTCCAGGATTTGCCCAATCAGTTTCTGAGTGAGCCTCCTCATTTTATCGTTGTGCAACAGGAATTGGCTCCAGGGGATAGAGAGGTCTTGTTATTCCAGTGCAATTACATGTTTTGCTCTTTTTGCCTCCCAGTTCCTCTTTGCAGCATCTTGGTTTCCATTAATACCAGTAGATGGGGTATGCTCCATGCCTGGCTACTGGGCGGGAGCTCCTGTTTTCCCTGGATTTCACATCCAGTGTGTTTTAATCTTGCCAGTGTCATATTTCATAGGATCACAGGGTGGTTTGAGTTGGAAGGGACCTTAGAGACCATCCAGTTCCATCCTTTGCCATGGGCAGGGACACCTTGCACCAGCCCAAGCCTCTCCAGTTGTGATTCTGTGATTCTGAGTGTGGGAATGGGTTGTTTTCTTCTTTTTCTTCACCATAATGTTACCCCCCAGTCCCCAAAGCATTATCACACCTTGGATTTTGGTAAGGGAAAGCTGACTTTTGTCATCTCTGAATGGGAATGACTTCTCCCCTCTTCCCTCAGGATGCTGGTGGGCAGCAGATTGGCTTCCTGCTGGGGAGCTGTGGGATTGCTCTGGCCCTCACCACTGAAGTGTGTCTGAAAGGGCTCCCAAAAACCCAGAATGGAGAAATTGTGCAGTTTAAAGGTGAGTTGGTTATAGAGTGGCTTTTGGTTGTACTTCAGCTGCAGCTGAACGATCCGAAAGGAGCTGTCAGGACTCTGAAGGTGCTTGAGGGGCAAAGGGGCAACTCCTGATGCCATCACCAAAATGTTGTAGGATTTGTGCTCGTGGTGAGATCAACCCATGTGTCTGCCACAACTGCTCCAGTGGGCTGGGGGTCACGAGGAGCCACCTCCCAAGCCAGGGTTGTCCTCAGGTCCCTTCAGTGGCATTTGGCAGGTTCCAAGGCAGTTTCATTCACCAGCTTTATTTAGGAATGCTGCAGGAATCTTCCCTGAGGAGAGGAAGTACCTTGTTGCCCACTGAACTCCCCGGTGAGAAACGAGATGAACCTTCTGGCTGGTAGCTGGGCTTGGCTTGGAATTTTACTTGTGTAACTGAACTTGGACAAATGATGGGGTTTAGTGTGTTCTTGCAGAATGTAAATCCCTCAATAAATAAACTGATATTAATGTACCGTTTAATTTTGGCTCCAGGTTGGCCCAGACTCAAATGGGTTGTGACAGATTCAAAATATCTCTCCAAATCTCCCAAGGACTGGCAGCCCAACATCTCAGCAGCAGGAACTGAGCCAGCATATATTGAGGTAAGTAGTGAATGGGGAATAGAAAATATCTTCCGTGAGCTGAATTTAATGTTCTAATCACCAGAGAGAGAATAGTTGCACCTCACTCCCTTTAACTTCCCACTTCCCTGCCGCTGAAGCAAGTCTTGCACTGGGGACATCCTGCTGTGAAGCTTATTTCAGGTTTGAATCCCTCTGTGGCCTTGAGCACTGCTTGGAATAAGTCGGAGAATTGGTTTTGTTCCAAAAAGTGAGGGATGGGGACAGCTGAGCTCCGAGATGGTGCTGGGTAACACACGTTTCTGACAGTGCTCGAGCGAGCAGCAGTTTGAATTCTCTGCTCTTCCTGGTAACACTGATTTTTGTTTGTACGCCAGAAGGCGACTCGTGGGGCTGGCAGCGGTGGGAGTGGTGGTTCAGCCACCCTGAAATTACAGATGGGCTCTTCAGTTTGGTACGGGAGCAGGAAGAGATGTGAGCAGCAGTAATAGTGAAACAAACACAGACACGTTCGTTTTTGTCCCATCTCCATGGATATTTTCCATGTGTGCTGCCACAATAACCATCTTCTCCTCGGGTCTAAGCCTTGCTGATCCTGTCTTACACACAGATGGTTTTTGGGTTTGTCTCAGCAGCTTTAGAGAAAACTTTATTTTCATGTGGGTTCTGTGATTTAACTTCCTTCCTGCATGGGATCCAGAGCCCCCCACTGACTCTGTTCTCTCTCGTGCAGTACAAGACCAGCAAAGAGGGCAGTGTCATGGGTGTCACCGTGTCCCGCGTGGCCATGCTGGCTCACTGCCAAGCCTTGTCCCAGGCCTGCAACTACTCTGAAGGTGGGTGAGGGCACAGAACATCAAAGGAAGGAAGGCTTGACATTGTTTTAAGTGGTTGCCTCTTGTATCTTTGACAGCTGTCTCTGAGTAACCAAGATTTACGTTAAAAAATAAATAAAATTTTAAAGTGGGGATTAATTCTCCCCCAGAAGTGAAAACTAGCTGTGATGTTTTTCCGTCCAAAACTGCATCATTTTCACTGCCTTGATGAAGAGGAATAAAAAGTGGGATTTATGTCACATCTGTGAAGTTACTCAGTCTGTTCTGATGAACCAAAAGAGGAACAAATGAATGAAAAATGAAGCGTTTTCCAGCAAGCTCGAGTCCTCTCTCACTGTACTGGTGGCCCATAGAAATATCTTCCCAAACTTTTATTGCTGATAGTGTGTAAATACCAAAGCTTCTGGGGCTGGGGCTGTTCTGGTCCTGTGAGGTATTTTTTTGGTAACCCAGAAATGGAGACTGGAAGATGCTGGTACCATTCCAGAGATTTTGCTGTAGGTTATGGTTTATTCTGCTCTACCTTGTAAATCAAGCTAATTCCTACATCCATGAGTGAAACTATTTATAGAGCTGTAGGTCATAGTGCTTTAAAATGCAAAGTTTGCCTCATAGAATCCATCACTTGAGCTCCCATCACTGCTGAGAGACAGGGCTTGAATGACGTTCTCTGGCTCCCCTTCCCTCCACCGCTCGTGCATAATGAGCCTGAGACTCTTCCTGTCCTCCTGATGGACATTACAGGCTGGGACGTGATTTCCTTGCAGCTCTCTGGACGTGTTCCTGCTCGGGAAGGGATGAGCAGTTGTTACAGTGCATGCCAAGGAGCTCTGATCAATAACACGTATAACTGAGCAGGGCTCTGGGCTTGCTGTGGTGCCCCAAGGTGGAGCAGCTCTGACAGATCAGGGGCAGGTTCATCCGTGTGCAGATTCCAGCAGAAACAATGGGCACGGCTGTGCCCTTGCCAACCACACCTTTCTTTCCCCAGGTGAAACCATAGTGAATGTGTTGGATTTTAAGAAGGATGCAGGGCTGTGGCACGGCATTCTGACGGTGAGTTGGAGTGTCCCAGAACTCTCTGTAATGAGAGATGAGTAATTAATGGGATATTGGGAGAATTTTCTCTCCTGCAAGGGTGCTGAGGCCCTGGCACAGGTTGCCCAGAGAAGCTGTGGCTGCCCCATCCCTGGAAGTGTCCAAGGCCAGGTTGGACAGGGCTTGGAGCAACCTGGGGGTGTGGAAGGTGTCCCTGCCATGGCAGGGGGTGGGACTGGATGAGCTTTGAGGTCCCTCCCAACCCAACCCATTCCAGAATTCCATGATTCCGTGATAACAGCAGCACTTGAGCCCATGGCTGAGGACCATTCCTGTTAGAACAACGATACAACAATTTCTCTCCCTGTCAGATCTGCAGTTCCGTGGGGGAACAGCAGAATCATCCTGGCTAAACCTCTGTAAATTCATGATGGGGCGGAAGTTGATGGGGACTGAGGGTGACTCTTATTTCTACTCTATGGAAGGTTTGTGATCCCTTCCCTAACAATCTTTTCCCTGCTTTTCAGAATGTCATGAACAAGCTGCACACTATCAGCGTGCCCTATTCTGTGATGAAAACCTGCCCTCTCTCGTGGGTGCAGAGGGTTCACGCCCACAAAGGTAACTCGGGGTGATCCACAGCTTCAGCTTGGAGTTCTCAGGATCCATGAGTGAGGGGCATTAAAATCTCAAATGCCTTAAATCCTTCCTGCTTTTCCATGACAAATCTCGAGGGCCGAGAGTTTCACTGATGTCCGAAGATCCTCGATTTTTATTTCGCAGTTGTAGATGTGATTTTCTAGATCCTCAGGCAGGGCTGGAGCTTCTGTCTAAGACACTCAATGGGAAATTTTAAGCTCCCAGTCACATAGACACTTGTAAAACTCCTTGCATTGGTAACTTGCCAGAGGTTGGAACAGGAATTCTTGGGAGGACAAGGGACTTTGCCATTTATTTCTGTGCACAGCCCTAATGCCATGGGAGTGGTAGGGAATGTGATGGGAGTCTCGTGACTCAGAGCCAGTTTCTTTTATGAAACCAAGACAATGGTAGAGTGCAGGGAGAGCCCTGGATCCCTGGCATCGCTGAGGGCTTTCAGAGGGTGATAATGATTTATAGCCTTTGGAGGAGGAGCTGTGAGGATGACAGACCCTGGCTCAGGCGGTGGCAGTGGCCTGGATGCCACAGCAGATGCTGTTGTGTGTTGGCTTTGCTGTTACTGCAGTCTCAGTTATTTTAAGGCTTTCTTGCTTAGCTGAGAATTCCCTCGTTTGGGGGGGTCTCAGACTGTGTATCTGTAGGAAAATAACCCTTGGAAAGCTTTGATTTGTCCTGAAGTGATGTTTTTGTGTCGGTTGCAGCAAAAGTTGCTTTAGTGAAGTGTCGAGACTTGCACTGGGCCATGATGGCCCATCGGGACCAAAGAGACGTGAGCCTGAGCTCCCTGCGCATGCTGATCGTCACCGACGGCGCCAACCCCTGTGAGTGCCCCCAGCCCCTCTCCCTGCACTCCCTGGCATCGGGGTCAGCTCCCTTGGGAGCTGCTTCTGAGGAGGTCTCCTTTGGGGCAGATCTCTGGCTCGTGGTCCTTGGGCACAGGACAAGGGGTTTCCTTTGTTTGCTGCTGTCCTTTGGGTTGTGAGAGATCCTGCAAAGTAGGGAAGGGGAGAGTTGGATGGGGAGCAATGTTTATAAAAGCAGAGAATTGTTCAGGCTGGATGCCTTTAGGGGCATCAAATCCAACCCTTAACCTAGCACTGTGTTCACCACTAAACCCTGTCCCCAAGTGCCACAGCCACACGTCCTTTAAATCCCTCCAGGGATGGTGATTCCAGCACTGCTCTGGGCAGAATCTAATATCTGGACAGCCAGTCTGGGGTTGTTCCAATGCCTGACCATCCTCTGAAGGAGGAGATTTTCCTTAATATCCAACCTAAACCTCCCCAGCACAACTTGAGGCCGCTTCCTACTCTAGTTCCCCAGATCCTCCTCCTGACCCTTTCTGTAGATAGGCATGAAATCGAATTCTGTGAAGTCCTAGTGGCATCTTTTCTTTCTTCCTAGGGTCTGTTTCCTCCTGTGATGCCTTCCTGAGCTTGTTTCAGAGCCATGGGCTCAAACCAGAGGCGATTTGTCCCTGTGCCACCTCCCCCGAAGCGATGACCGTGGCAATCCGGAGGTAACGGATTGAGTCATCCGGCCTAGGCTTTGTTCACACTTGGGTTGGTCATAGTTGATTTAAGCGTGTAATAAACTCCTCTGACATTTACTGTGTGTGCTCAGGTACTCAGGTCGCTGAGCTGTTAAAGCTCCCTCCCGAGATCCGAGTGATTTCTGAGGTGTGTGACAGCTCAGCAGTGCCTGAGCATTGCTTTTCCTGCTCCCGATTTCCACAGCTTGGGAGATGTTCTGAGTCTGAGATGAGATTTGAGATCATTTGGACATTCTCATACTCTGTTTCTGTCCATTGTTGCCTTCTGTAAGAAACAGCCCTGAAATCATGTGGCGTGGGGAGCTGGGGTTTGTCATGGGGTGAGATGATGAGCTGGCAGAGGAGCTGCAGCACCCAGGAATTCCTTAGGGATTGAAATCCTGGCTCCTTTGGGTGCAGGTCTCTACTGCCATCGCAGTTTGAAATGATTATACAAAGCAGAGACACCGAATACACGAATTTCTGTTGCTGTGCTGTCTCCATCTGAGTCTAACACCAAGCCTGGGTGCCTGATTGAGTGTATTTATTGATTTTGTGTCCTTCCCAGGCCTGGAGTCCCCGGGGCCCCTCTGCCAGGCAGAGCTATCCTGTCCATGAACGGGCTGAGTTTTGGTGTGATCCGGGTCAACACTGAGGATAAAAACTCTGCTCTCACTGTCCAGGACGTTGGGCATGTGATGCCAGGAGGTAAAAGCGGGCAGGAGGCTCGTGTGAGATGTGGTTGGGGATGTTTTAGGAGCAGAACGGGTCGATGTTCTCTCCCGTATCAGCCTCGGTGTGGGGGAGGTGGGGCAGCGCCAGACTCTGTCATTTCTGTCACGATTAAACATGTCAGTTCTCACACAGGGCAGAGTTTGGGAGCTGTTTTAACAAAGACTGATTTGTCCTAGGCATGATGTGTATAGTGAAACCAGATGGGCCACCCCAGCTCTGTAAAACAGATGAGATTGGTGAAATCTGTGTGAGCTCCAGAGCAGGAGGAATGATGTACTATGGGCTGGCAGGGGTGACAAAGAATACTTTCGAGGTACGTCTAGCAAAATGCATCTTTCTTGCCTCATTTCCTGTGTAAAACTGATCTTGTATAACCTCTCGGGTCTGTAACTGAGGTGTTAATGTTCTTTTTTTAAAAAATATGCACTGGAAAACTCCTTGCAGTCAGAGATACTCAGAATTCCCTCCATAAACATCTCCCACCCCACCAAAACAACAGCTGTACCAAGGGTTCCCTCCCCTTCTCCTCTTCCCTTGTGAGAATTGCACTCACAAGAAGTGCAATTCTCAGGGTGGGGGAGGTTTTTCCATCCTCAGGCCATTTTGCCTCCGATGTCCAACACCTCCCTTGTGTTGCAGGTGATCCCGGTGAACTCCTCTGGCTCTCCGGTGGGGGAAGTGCCCTTCGTGCGCTCCGGCTTGCTGGGATTTGTCGGACCTGTACGTGAGACAGCTCAGAGCCTGCCTTGCTCTGGCCTTCAGCGTGTCAGCGAAAAGCTTTTGGGGTGAGGGGATGGGTGAGAAGAGCTCTCCGTGAGCTCCTCACCGGGCACCTTCTCGTCTCGCAGGGCAGTTTGGTGTTCGTGGTTGGGAAAATGGACGGGCTGCTGACGGTGAGCGGGCGAAGGCACAACGCCGATGACATCGTGGCCACTGGGCTGGCTGTGGAGTCAATTAAAACAGTTTACAGAGGAAGGTCAGCACAAAAAACCTTGTCCCTCCCTATAAGCTGCTGCATGTAATAAAATGAACCAGAAGCTTTAGCACTTCCTTGGATTTCTCTTAGGGTAGCTCAGTTAAAGTAAATATATTTTTGATTTAGGTGGTAATTGCCCTGATCCTGCCCAACACAGATCTTTTTCCCACTATCCATCCTGGCTTTTCATCAAGTCTGTGCTTTAGGGAAAGCAGTCAAGTAACAAGATAAGTCAGCCACATGGAGAAATTAATTCTCTGTCTCTGCAGAGTTTTAGTCGTTAGCTGCTGGCTGGTGCAGCAAGGAAGAGTTTCATTGACTGTGTCCAAAGATACTTGATTTTTATTTAGCAGTTGTGGATATAATTTTCTAGATCCTCAGGCAGGGCTGGAGCTCGTGTCACTGAGACTTACTGAGATTTTAAACCATCATGTAGGTGCCTTTAAATCTCCTTTCATTTGTGCTTTGCCAGAAGTTGGAACAGGAATGTGACAGCAGGTTGGGAGAACTGGGGACTGTGCCATGTGGAAATTTCATCAGAAAGTGGAATTAACCCCTTAAATACTTCCCAGTCTTTCCTTTTGACTCAATGTTAATTGTCTGATGCTTTTTCTCTTGGTTTTGCCCCGTGTTTATTTTAACAAGTTCTGTCTTTAATCTCTCCTTGGCTTCATGTTTCCAAGGAGTGAAACTGGAGTGTGGCTCTGCCCTTTTCCTTAGGATTGCTGTGTTCTCTGTGTCTGTGTTCTACGACGAGAGGATCGTGGTGGTGGCAGAGCAGAGGCCGGATGCCTCCGAGGAGGACAGTTTCCAGTGGATGAGTCGGGTGCTGCAGGTACAGCCAGGGGAAACTGGGCTGGTTTTGGGGCGTGGGCAGAGCAGAGGCCGCAGGCATGGCCCCAGTGGAGGGAGCCCAGGGATGGAGAAAGGGAGCCCAGGGATGGAAGGAGAGAGCCCAGGGATGGAGGTATCACAAGCTTTGTATCCCTCTTGGCACAGGGTGTTTGTGTGGGGTTGCAGGCTGAGTACATCTGCTGTCCCCAAGCTGTTCTGTTGTGTCCTGAGGGAACTGGAGTGACAGGACAAGGGGAGTGGCTTCAAACTGAAAGAGGGAAAATTTAAGTAATATATTGTGAAGAAATTCCTCAGCCAATCTGGGATTCCATGAAGGTCCTGGGAGAGCAGAGGGGTGTGGCAGTCGCCTCTCAGAACTGCAAAGCAGATCTGTGCTCAAGCTTTAGAGTTCTGCTTTTAGTCTGGGTCATGTGGAGCTCAGAGTTTGGCTTTAAAGCTGCCCTCACCCTTTCCTTTGGAGATGTGTTTTCAGCAGGGACTGAGCGGACAGGGAAAGGCCAGAACAGTTGAATGAGTGTGGTTCTGAAAGAATGAATAGCAAATACTTCCTTTGAGAGCTGTCTGCACTGCATGTGTGTCATTCCAGGAATGACATTCAGGGAGTGAAGTGTGCAAGCTGGGGTAGAAAATCAGGGAAGTACCTGGTGCTCTGAATAATGGATCAGATGCCTGAATGCTGAGGCGGGCAGGAGGGAACAGAGTGTGATGGTTCAGAGGAGACAGATGGATACAATCCTGAGATCAGAATCGTGTGATTCATCAGGCAACTGTGGATATTTTGGGATTTTGCTCATGAAAGATTTAAAAACGGATTTGGTGTCTATGAAATGGGCTCTAAAGGCAGGGATGTACCCAGCACTTCAGGCTCACTGCAGGACTCGCTGGCGGTGCAGAGGTGAAATGGGATGTCAGTGATTGACTCATTCCTCTGGCACCTTAAAAGTCCAGGGATTTGCCTTGCAGTGTGTCAGTGCATCAGTGACAGCAGAGTGTGTCCAGCAGTGCCAGCAGCTCTAGTGACCATCTCTCCTTTCTCTAGGCAATTGACAGCATTCACCAAGTGGGTGTTTACTGCCTTGCTCTCGTGCCAGCCAACACATTGCCAAAAACTCCGCTGGGAGGGATCCACATCTCCCAAACCAAACAGCACTTTCTGGAGGGCTCTCTGCACCCCTGCAACATCCTCATGTGCCCACACACTTGTGTGACAAACTTGCCAAAGCCCAGGCAGAAACAGCCAGGTAACCTGAACCCCTTTGGTTTGGTGTTATTAAACTGGGGCTCAGTGCCCCAGGAACCCAGCTCACATCCTGCTCCCTGTCCCACCTGCTGGGGACCAGAGCCTGGCTTGTGCCCTGTGGCTGGGGTGTGTTCCAGGCCTCTCTTTGCATGTGTTAGTCAGGAATTTTGATTCCCACCTTTGAATTCGCTGGGATTCTCCCTCCTGATGAATAGAGACCAGCAGTGCCTGCTGAACTCCATCAGTGAGGCTTCTTTCCCTCTCCTCTTGCATCAGTGCCCGGGAGTGGTGGGATCCTGCAGAAACTCTCTGTACCTTTGCTCTGCTCCTTCCCAAAGTGCTGATGTCTCTCCACAGGTGTGGGCCCTGCCTCTGTGATGGTGGGGAACCTGGTTGCTGGGAAGCGAATCGCTCAAGCCTCTGGGAGAGATCTGGGTCAAATAGAAGACAATGATTTAGTTAAAAAGGTAAATCAGTGTTTGTGACAACTTGGAGAATGGGAAGGAGTTTCCCCTCCAGCTGGGCACAGAACAGCAGTGGGAAGCACTGAAGGAGAAGCTGGTGTTGAATTCCTGCCTGTCTCTTCCAGCACCAGTTCCTGACAGAAGTGTTGCAGTGGAGAGCTCAAGCGACTCCTGACCACCCACTCTTCCTTTTATTGAATGCCAAGGTACAGCCAGGGCTGAGTTGTTGGGTTTTAAGGTCCACATGTTATCCAGTGCCAGTTGGAGAGTCTTTTAAATCTTTTGCCCTCTGCAGTGCCTCCTTTTAGCCTCTGTATGAGATTCTGCCCACAGATTTGTAACTTAAAACTTGACCCTTTGACCCTGTAGGTCCCTTCAGCAAATGATACTCGTGGTTCAGCGCTTCATTTTAAAACCGAGCGTGTTTGTAGGTCCCACTGGTTCCTGTATCAGTTAATGCTGATATCCCTGTTGAGTATATTCTGGCAAGGTTCTGGTGCAAGAAGACCTGAACTGACTCCCTGGAAGGTAGAATTTTCTAGAGCAGATCTAACTCCATCTCTGTCCTTTGGTACTGTAGTGGATGAGTGGCTCACTGAGCGCCAGCAGCCTTTTAGGTAGAGATAACAGCCCATAGCTGTAGCCTCCTGCTAGCCAGCAAGCTTGGGTTTATTTCACAGCAGCCAGTTTGTGTTGTGCCAGCCCCTGTTTAGAGCATTTTTGTGTCCTTTCAAGGGAACCACTGTGTGCACAGCCACCTGCCTTCAGCTGCACAAAAAGGCTGAGAGAATCGCATCAGTGCTGTGTGACAAAGGCCATCTCAATGCAGGAGACAATGTGGTGCTTCTTTATCCTCCTGGTGAGTGAGTCTCAATGGGGAAATACAGCCTGGGTTTTCTTTGGAATCTCACTGGGATCTGGAAGTATGGGAAGGACTCTCAGTGCTAGTGAGAGGTGCTTGCTGGTGCATCCTGACTGACTTTGGAGTCATTTGACACTTGGCATGTTCTTTTCCTGTATGATGGAGATGCTTTCCTGTGTGGTTCCTTTACTTTCCCCACCCCCTATCCCAAGCTTTCTCAGCTTCCTTGTGCTGGGCTGCTGATGTTTCCCAGCCGTGCTGTGGAAGTGTCCTCCTTATCTCACAGCAGCGATGCCTGGAGGAGCAGCACTGCCCTGCTGTGCCTGGGGTGTCCCTCCCCAGTGTCCCCCTGTCGTGTCCTTGCAGGCATCGAGCTCATCACGGCCTTCTACGGCTGCCTGTACTCGGGCTGTGTCCCTGTCACCGTGCGCCCGCCCCACGCCCAGAGCCTGGTGGCAACACTGCCCACAGTGAGGATGATCGTGGAGGTGAGTGACAGGGGTGGAGCCTCAGGCTCCAGGGGTGACACGTGTGACACAGGGAGTGTGGGTAGAGCGGAGCTGGGTTGGTCGTGGGCTCCAGAGGTGACACAGAAGTCACACTGACCTTGGCCGGAGCATCGCCACTCCAGCCTCGTGTTCCGGGGGTCACACAGTTGACCAACCTTGTGCTGCTGTCTGTGTGAGAAGGGATCGAGGCACGTCTTGGAGCTGAGGGACAGTGTTCTCATCCATCAAATGGCAGAGAGAACCACCTCCTCACAGATGGAGTGCAGGTGCTTTCTGAGAACACCAACGTGCTGTTGCCACCCAGAATTTCACCTTGATGCTCCTTATTGCTGGGGAAGTCCAGATCCTGCAGTTCAGTCACTTCCTCAGTAACCAGGAGAGACCATGAGGAAGAAAGCTGGATCTTGCTGTGTCAGCTTCTCCCCTGCTCTAGAGGTTCTGACAGGGTCTGTGCAGGCCAGGCTGCACTGAGGGTTTAGTGAAGGGGAAGCAGAGCAGAGCATGCAAAAGCCAGAGGAAGGAATTCAGGTTTGCTGAAAGAAATTGGCTGCAGATGATAACATAGTCTCTGAACATCAGCTCTTGCAATGGCAGTGCTGCTGGGACATGCTCTTGGCTCTTGTTTCCATGAGTGTTCATCTTTCCAGGTCAGCAAAGCTGCCTGTATCCTCACAACCCAGACCTTGATGAGGCTGCTCAAGTCCAGAGAGGCTGCTGGTGCTGTGGATGTGAAAACCTGGCCAACCATCATCGACACAGGTGAGCTCCCTCGGCCAAGAGGCTCCTTGAAGTTGTGTGGAGAGGTGACCAGTGACTTCCAAAGGGACTGTCCCCCATTTCATTGGGTAGCTCTTGAAAATTTGTTTGAGTATTTACAAAAGCCATCCAAGATATGCCCTTGTTCACTGAGAACTCTTCTGTATTGAGCTGTGCAGGGGAAATTATCTCAGTGACAGCAGTGATTGCTGGAAACAACTTTAATATGCTTAAGACAAGGGCGAGTTGGTCTTTTCTCCCTTTTCCTGAGAATAAATAATTTTCTATGCGGGAGCTTTGGCAAGAGTCTTGCCATACACTAGTCTGTCTCTTCTGGAAAGAGAATTAATAGAAAGCTTCATCCTCCATCTCTGGCATTTTGAAAGTTGTGTTCTCCTTTCAAATACCAGTTGAGTAACCAAAATCACCCTGTTTGTTCCTCTCTTGCACAGATGACTTGCCCAGGAAGCGACCGGCCCAGATCTATAAGCCACCCACACCTGAAATGTTGGCATATCTAGATTTTAGTGTTTCCACAACAGGCATGCTCACAGGAGTAAAGGTATAGTAACAGCTTAGAAGATGGGCATTCATGTCTTGTCTTTGCCTGACCCTCTGAGCCACCTCCCCTCGGCCTCCACCTCCAATTGTAGCTTAAACAAAGACCCTGATTTCCTTCTGACAAAGCTGTGGGCTTCAGTTCACTGAGTTAGTTCTGCCCTGGAGGAAAACAGGTCTCCACAGCAGGATCAGGAGTTGTGCTGCTGCCTCCCACTGGAGAGCTGCCCTGGGAGAGCAGCAGAGCTCTGAGCTCCGCTGGCCTCCACCAAGAGCAGAGCAGGGACACAGTCAGAAAAAAGAGGATAAGAAACTAAAAAGGAAAGCCTTAGACTGTTGTTAATGCTCATGTGTGTTTGGAGTCAGAATCACAGGATAGTTGGGGTTGGAAGGGACTTCTGGAGAGCCCCCAGGCCAAGGCAGGGTCACCTGGAGCAGGTGGATTTGGGATGTCTCCAGAGAGGAAGACTCCACGGACACCCTGGGCAGCTGTTCCAGTGCTCTGCCACCTCCATGGCAAGTTCTTCCTCACGTTGAGGTGGAACTCAAACTTAACTGCAGCTTCAAGTTTAGCTCTTGGTGTCACTGTTGGTGTCGGGGCTCTGCAGTCTCTGCATCTGCTGTGGAAGCTCAGGACCCAAAGCATGGGGTTTGCCCTCAAAACACCTCTCCATAAACTGCCTTTGCTCTCCCCTGCCCGTGGTGGGGAATCCCTGGGTGGTGTCCTGGGCTTCCAGCAGTGTCCCCTGTGTTGCAGATGTCCCACGCTGCGGTCAGTGGCCTGTGCAGGGCCATCAAGCTCCAGTGTGAGCTCTACTCCTCGCGGCAGATTGCCATTTGTCTGGACCCTTACTGCGGGCTGGGATTTGTGCTCTGGTGCCTTTGCAGGTAGGACTTCCTGGGGGAAAAGGGGCAGATTAACTCTTGGCTGGTTATAAATGGGAAATGGGTCCTTCTGGGTGGAATTACAGACGTGTTGACATTAGAAAATGACTTAATTTACAGTAAGGGGGGAGCTTGTCTTGGAACTGACAACAACATGTTCCCTTTTGCTGCAGATTAGCAAGATGTTATCCCATCTTGATTATGTGTGTTTGTGCTGCCAAATATTCCTGGCTTCAGAATGTTTCTCTTCCCTTTCTTCCTTGATTATATGTTGCAATAAGGGAGTTTTTGTTCTGTGTGGGGTTGAGCCAGTTCCCTTCCTTCACTGTCAGTGTGTGTTCGTGTGTGGATAAATTGTTATTCTTGTACTGTAAGTTGCATTTTTAAAATGCTGCTGCTCCAGTTCGCCTCAGCTGCAGTCTCACAACCTGCCTTTGGACTAGCAGGAACTTAATGTGCAAATACAGTAAATATTAATTTAAAGATAACTACAAGCTTCACTCAAATGTTTTTTCCCTTAATGTTCTTCACAGTGTGTATTCTGGACATCAGTCAGTTTTAATTCCTCCTATGGAGCTGGAATCCAATCTTTTTCTCTGGTTATCTACTGTCAGCCAGTATAAAATAAGGGACACTTTCTGTTCCTATTCAGTCATGGAACTGTGTACAAAGGGACTTGGAAACCAAGTTGAAATGTTAAAGGTAAGAAATGTTTCCCGAGTGTTAACGTTACATAAATTAAAGAAACTCTGGTAGTAAAGCAAAGGGATACAATTGTTAAATACAGATCTTCCTCTTGCATAAGTGTCCAGGCCAGAGGTGCTCCAAAAGCAAATCTCCAAACACTGCAGCCCCAGGAAGGGAGAGGATTGGGAAGGAGCAGTGGAGGGAGCACCTGTCAGGGAATGTCAGGGCAGCCCTGAGCAGGGAGGATCCCAGCGCTGCTCTGCAGCAGATTCCTTATGTAACAGTCTGCAGTGGAGGCTCAGACCAGCACATGATGGAAAGCACATGTCAGGAGAGCTGCTCAATGGAGGTGTGTTCTCCTTGGAGATGGGAGAAGGGAAAAAATAGCTCCGTGGCATGCCCAAGGTGGCTTTTTCCTTGGGGTTTCCTGGAACAGGGGCTCTATGAGATCAAGGCTCAGCCCTGTTCTCTGGGTGGCACAGAGCTCTGCAGGTGCCTGGGCTGTGTCACCAGGTGAGCAGCACATGGGAACTCCTGCCTGGTGCTGGTCAGGGCATTCACTGTTTAAATACTGATGGATTTGGGTCCCAGTGTTGTTGAAGAGTCAGTGCAATCCCAGTGGATGACTTTACTCTCCCTGGGTTTGGTTTCCATCTGTATAAGCAGTGACTCAGAGGTGTAATCTCAGCTGAGCAGCTCTGCTGAGAGCTGGGGCAGAGGAGGGAGCACAGTCAGTACGTGTCTTGTTTTGGAACACTGTCAGTGCATGTCTTGCTCTGGCTGCATTTCCAGGCTCAGGTCAGACACAATTTATAGTTACAAATAGAACCGGAAAAGGGGAACCAACCTGGAGCACAAGGACAGGCTTTGTCCTGCATTTCCCGAGTCATTTCAAGCGATAAGAAGCAAATGTAACTTCTTGAGAGGGGACGGATGAACACCTTCACCCTTTGCCTCGTGTGTTGTGTGCAGGCCCGAGGCATTAACCTGTCCTGTGTGCGGACCTGCGTGGTGGTAGCAGAGGAGCGGCCGCGGGTTTCCCTCACCCATTCCTTCTCCAAACTCTTCAAGGACATCGGGCTGTCCTCCCGAGCCGTGAGCACCACCTTTGGCTCACGGGTCAATGTGGCCATCTGTTTACAGGTGAGGCTTCCCACTGGCACCAGATTGCAGATTCCAGGCTCGGTTGTATTCCACACTCCCCATCTGCAGTCACTTCTGAAGCCCAACATCTGCCCTGTAGAGAGCAGCTGGCACAAGATTTAAGCAGCTTCCCTCATTTTCAGCTGCCAAATCGTATCACAGATGCTCAAAACAAGTGAAACATGAATTAGAGCTGTTTATTTCCACATAAACAGTGCCTAGTTGCTCCAGGCTGGTGGCTGAGAGGGCTTGGGGTGTCTCCCACCTCCCCAAGGCTCCTTCCCACACAGGTGTTCCAGAAAGTCACCTGTTTGCTGAAAGGTTTCCCTTAATGCAGCTGCAATGGTGGGGGAATATAAGTAGGAATTCTGCCGTAATAAACCCCTGGAAATGTTTCTGAGCTTAGGCAGAAGTTACCCTGACTGCTCTAAATACATCAAGGATTTTTAAATATTAACTCCTCAGGGAACATCCGGGCCCGATCCCACCACGGTGTATGTAGACCTGAAATCCTTGAGACATGACAGGTACTGTAAGTTCACTTAAACCAATTTATTAACTAGATAAAATCCTGTAGTGGTGCTGAGTTTTCACACCACTCCAGACACTTCAGCTCTTTTTTTCTCCCTGACAATGCTTTCTTTACCTTCAGAGTCCGTCTGGTGGAACGAGGAGCTCCACAGAGCCTGCTGCTTTCCGAGTCTGGGAAGGTAATTCCAGGACAGTCCTGTGGCATGGGAGGGGATGGCTTTTGGTTACACTGTCCCTCTGGAAAGTCAGTTGGACTTACAAAGAGTCACCCGTTGATTTAGGAGTGTGTTTTGCTGGAATTGTTGGGAGAATTGGTCCTGTTTGCAGTAAATGAACCATATCAGAAGTGTGGGCTCTGGTGTCCTTGAAATCAGCCTGTGTTTGGGATTTACTCCAGCTCCTACTCCCTCGAGGCTTAACAGAAAAAGGTTTCCCAGTAGTTTTTAAACTGAATTCTTCAAAATCAAGGTCTAGCAGCATGTACAGGCCCAGAATATCTTACCTGTGTGGCCCTGGAGCCATGGAATACATACATTCCCTGGTCTGGCCTTGCTGTACCTGTCCTGACCTGTTTTATCCCTGCTTGTGGTGTCCGTGGGTGAAATCCTGCCCTGAATGAACAGCCTGTGTGGGGTTTTTTTGTGCTGAAGATAATCCAACAGGGATTGCACATTCCTTCTTGTGCTCTTTAGATTCTGCCTGGAGTCAAAGTGGTCATTGTCAATCCAGAGACAAAAGGGCCTCTGGGAGATTCTCACCTTGGGGAGGTAAGTGCAGGTTTTGTTCCTTGGGGACCTTTTCCTGCTGCTCCTTGGGCTTTTTAACATGAATTATTGCTGGGGCATTCAGAATTTGGGTGTTATTTCACTGTCAAGTTTAAAGAAAACCCACTTGACAAGAAGCTTGTTCCACCCTAAATCTTGCAGACTGGCTCCCAAATAGTATAACTTACATTTGGCTTTCCTTATCTTGATTACACACCAGTAATCTGTGTTGATGGATTATTATCCAGCTTTGGACTTGACATGTTAAAAATCCACAGTTTATTTACTCGGTGAATCCTCAGTTACACAGTTACTGCAAGAGCAGATCTCAAGATGCATTTTTAAGATTCTCCAGGATATTTGGAAGTTTGAGCTGGATGAAGACCCTTTTCTTGATCTGAAAAATCACAGATAAAACCAGAACCTTTCTTGTTTGCAATTCCCTTCCCCGCCCCACGTTACCCCTGGGTAGATGCTGCGGGCGGGCAGTGCAGGGCTCTGACCTTTTTCCCCTCCCTGCACAGATTTGGGTGAACAGTCCCCACACAGCCAGTGGCTACTACACCATCTACGACAACGAGACCCTCCAGGCCGATCACTTCAACACCCGCCTGAGCTTCGGGGACGCGGCGCAGACGCTCTGGGCTCGCACAGGGTACCTGGGCTTCGTGCGGCGCACGGAGCTCACGGCGGCCAGCGGAGGTGGGGCTGGGCACAGAGGTGGGGATGGACACCGAGGTGGGGACGGGCACACCTCACAAGGAGCCTGGACATTCCCGTGGGAATCTCCTGTGGTTTAACAGCCTCTGGTGTTGATCCAGGCTGGGGATGAGAGCAGAGGGAGCAGCCCTGGGGAGAAGGGTTTCAGGTGCTGCTGGGGGAGAGCTGGAGGTGCCCCAGGAAGCCCCCGAGCCTGGGCTGAGTCCCCAGCACAGGCAGCAGGAGAGGAGGGTTCTGCCCCTCTGCCCTGCTCAGGTGAGACCCCACCTGCAGAGCTCCCTCCAGGCTGCAGAAGAGAAGCTTTGGGTAATCTAACTGTGGCCGTCCAGTGCCTGAAGGAGCTGCAGGAAAGACGGAGAGAGACCATTTACATGGGCCTGGAGTGCCAGGANGGCGCACGGAGCTCACGGCGGCCAGCGGAGGTGGGGCTGGGCACAGAGGTGGGGATGGGCACAGAGGTGGGGATGGGCACTGAGGTGGAGATAGGCACTGAGGTGGGGATGGACACACCTCACAAGGAGCCTGGACATTCCTGTGGGAATCTCCTGTGGTTTAACAGCCTCTGGTGTTGATCCAGGCTGGGGATGAGAGCAGAGGGAGCAGCCCTGGGGAGAAGGGTTTCAGGTGCTGCTGGGGGAGAGCTGGAGGTGCCCCAGGAAGCCCCCGAGCCTGGGCTGAGTCCCCAGCACAGGCAGCAGGAGAGGAGGGGTCTGCCCCTCTGCCCTGCTCAGGTGAGACCCCACCTGCAGAGCTCCCTCCAGGCTGCAGAAGAGAAGCTTTGGGTAATCTAACTGTGGCCGTCCAGTGCCTGAAGGAGCTGCAGGAAAGACGGAGAGAGACCATTTACATGGGCCTGGAGTGCCAGGACAAGGGGCAGTGGCTTTAAACTACCAGAGGGCAGGGTTAGAGGGGATAGTGGGAAGGAATTCCTCCCTGTAAGAGTGATCGGCCATTGGAATGGGTTTCCCAGAGGATGCCTCATCCCTGGAAGTGCCCAAGACCAGGCTGGATGGGTGGAGCAATCTGGGATAGTGGGAGGTGTCCCTGCCCATGGCAGGGAGAGGAATGGATGGGCTTTAAGGTCCGTTCCAATGCAAACCATTCTGGGATTCTTAAGCTTATACAAGAGACAATTTTTTAAATCAAAATTCCATTAATTACACTTCCTCTCCTCTCTCCCCAGAGCGCCACGATGCCCTGTACGTTGTGGGAGCACTGGATGAGACTTTGGAGCTGCGGGGGCTGCGGTACCACCCCATCGACATCGAGACCTCGGTGTCCCGGACCCACAGGAGCATTGCTGAATGGTAAAACAGTCCTGGGGAGTGGAGTCATCCTAGCCCGGCTGAAATAGAGCAGTTTAGGCAAAGATGCAGGGTTTCATCTGGAAAAAAATAGGGAAATTCAGGGGTTTTTTTGTTGCCATCAGCAAGTCCTGCACGCGATTTCCCATCTGCAGGTGGGAACAGAACAGACTCAGTGTTTCCTCACAAACCTTCGTTCAACACAGAAATGATGATTTCCTTCTCTGGAGTGTAAAGAGCCATTTCTGAGTTGGGTTCCTGTGTCACACAGGTAGTGCTTAGATGGCTCTGATTTTTGTCACATCAGGACCAGGTCATGTTGGAGTTAGGTTGGATATGCAGCCCGGAGCAGGTGGGAACCTCCACCTAAGGATAAAGGACTGGAAACTTTGGATCTTTGTGGCAACAACTGGGGTTTGTGTTGTTTTTCCTTTGTCATTTCAGTGCCGTGTTCACCTGGACCAACCTGCTGGTGGTGGTGGTGGAGCTATGTGGCTGCGAGCAGGAGGCTCTGGATTTGGTTCCTCTGGTTACCAACGTGGTCCTGGAGGAACATTACTTGATCGTGGGTGTGGTGGTGGTAGTGGATCCTGGAGTTATTCCCATCAATTCCCGAGGCGAGAAACAACGGATGCACCTCCGGGACAGTTTCCTGGCAGATCAGCTGGACCCCATTTATGTGGCCTACAACATGTGATGGGGGAATTGTGGGACCATGGAGTGATGAGGGTGGTTATGGAAGTGAAGCTGGTGAAAATTACTAATACTTGATCTAAAGTTTGAGGTTGCTGCCACATTCCCTCCCTCCCTCCCTCCCGTCCTGGGGGTTTCGGTCCCAGTGGGGCGAAGGAAATGTGGGAAGCAACAGCAAACATTTGTAACCGTTTACTGAACCATGAGCTTTAGAGAACTGCAAAGTGGGAAAGTGTGTGAGCTACGAAATCCCCAAGGCCTTTACAGTAGTGTTACTTTTTCATCCGTTGTACATATTTGTATTTTTATCTAATCCTGGGTTAGGATTCTATAAGGGGAGGGTTTATTTAGTTAAGATAATAAACTATTAAGAAAAGGGTCATCAGAGTTCTGCAGTTCCCTACTCCATGATCTCCTTTGCATCTGGAGCTGTTCATACCACAGGATCACACAACTTATTGACAATTGTGCCATGACCAAATCAATAACTTACAGAATCAGAGTTACTTATTCATATAGAGATTTCTGGAATTTAAAAAGAATTTTGCCTATATTTTAAATATGTAAATATTATTATACATAATTCACTTAGATAGAAAATTAACTTGGCTAGTGAGGACAGCTGAAGGTTGATGTTTTTAAGGACAGGTGACTTTTGTGGTCCTCAGCATCCTGGCATTGGCTTAGACACAATGTGAGATGCTCCCACCTTCCCCAGGTTTCTGCTTCCTTCTGGCCAGAAGTGTGTAGAACCCTTTGGTTTTAAGGCACATCTTTCTCCAAGAAGCTGATTTCGGCATGGAATTGGGTAGAGATGGCCATGCAAGTCCCAAAAGGAACTGAGGGACAGCCTCTGCCCCATCCTGTGGCACCAGGTGTGGAAAGGAAAACCATTCCTCAGGTGGACGCAGGGGACAATTCCCTGCTTGCGCCGTTCAGCTGGGATTCCTTCAGCTCCCTGTAGGCAGAGCAAGAACTGCTGTAAATAGTGGAAACTGGGAGCAAACAGCCCAGCTTTCCTCAAAGCATTCCCTGAAAGAATGGGACAATTCCAGGTTCAAGTTTTCTTTTACAGGAGGAGACAAATTCTGGCAAACACATTGTTAAATAACATTGTGAAAATTGCTATCCCAGCCTTCCACATCCTTTGTCAGCTCCAGCCTTCAGGAATGGGGAGAAAGAGAAGCCTTAAAGCAGCAGATACAAGCTCTTCCTGCTGGGAAGCAGTTCCACACGGACTGGGAGAGAGCTGGTGGTTGAGCTTTGACTCAAAATTACCTTTTTTTTTTTTTTT
>VZRF01003181.1:295957-313964 GCA_013396875.1 Vireo altiloquus
AGGGCACGGGCACAGGCCGCGGCCTCGGCCCGGCGGCCGCTGCGGAAACCACGGGGAGTTCCCACCGCAGCCGGGCCTGAGGCGCTGCTCTGCGGCCTGGGGCTGCTGCCGGGCCCGCGCCCGCTCCTCCCGGCTCCGCTCGCCCCGGGGATGGGGGGAAAGGTGGTCTGGGGGTGACGAGGGGCCCCGCGGCTCCAGCCGGTCCCGGCCAGCGGTGGCTGCGTCCCCGAGCCCTGCCCGGCGACAAACTCAGCTTTATCGCTAACTAAACCGCCGTTAATGGGCGTCGTTACCTGTCTACTATGAATTTTGCCCCAGACCCGCGTCTGAGCCTTGGCTCCAGTTCTCAGTGAGGATCGGGTGGATCCAGGGCGACGAGATATAAATGATCTCTGGGCTGTTTTTCTATCACAACCATCAGATCCCTGATGCGGATAGAATATTGACATTTTTAGGCTGCAGCGTTTATTTCTGAAACTCCTGGCAGGGGATGTTCCTGTACAGGCTGGTGCTGGGCAGGGGGGAGTGGGAGAAAACCTATGAGGAAAGTGCTCCTGGAGTTTTAAGGAATAACTTTGTGTGTTCGTGGAATGGAATCTGGAGCAGTGACTGGGCACATTGACTCGACACTGCTCGCTTGCTTTCTGGCACATCTGGTGGGATGTGCTGCCCTTTGCTCTGTCTTTTACTGTTTTCTGGGGGAAAAAAAAGAGTTCTGTCCGTTTCTTGGGTGAACAAATTTTTTCCAAGTGTCTTAATTGCAAAATTAGGTAAATAATGTTTTCACTACTTAAAGCACCTGATTTTGAGGACCCCAAAGTCCCCCAGATTATTTAAGTATCATTTAAGAAAATGTTTTGAAATCACTGTACAATTTGTAAATGTCAGAATTTGGCTCCTGTCACTATTTGAGAATAAAATTCTGTGTCCAATATTCCTTGATTTCTGACTTTATAAAAAAAATAGAATCAATCGGCTCTTACAATATTTCAGTGATGAAATGTTATTCAGACACTTCCTCTACTCAATTTGAAAGGCCAAAACAGAACTTGGTGTCTTCCTCTGGTGCTCTCTGTAGCATTTTAGGGAATTTACAGAATCAGGGAATTGGTGAAAGTTGTGGGAATCGGTTTTCTTTTTAAATTAACACTCCTTGGGCGTGTCAGGTGTTTCTGGTGGGTTTGTGTGGTGGTTCATGCACACTGAGGCCCGTGGTATTTGGAGGGTGTCTGTGAACTTTGGAGTGAGAAATGAAATGTGCCCCGATGAACTGTGACATTCCCGTTGATGTTTGAAAGGAAGATGGGTTTGAGGCTCAGGTCTGAAGTGGGA
The DNA here is from genome assembly GCA_013396875.1 of Vireo altiloquus. NCBI lineage: Eukaryota > Metazoa > Chordata > Aves > Passeriformes > Vireonidae > Vireo > Vireo altiloquus. The sequence goes on from VZRF01003181.1 coordinate 297,290, forward strand.
TGAGTTTCCTTGGCTGGAGGGAGATGATGCCCAGAATTTTAGGAGTCCTTAAGGCAAATTTCATGAGGTGCTGTTGCAAAATCCTTTCAGTTAAATGACTTTTGAGGTGGAGCTGCATGGAGACTTCGGGTTTACTGTGAAAATTGTCACCCTTACCTGCCTCATTATAAAAAAGTGGTGTTTGTACAGATTGGGACAATAATCATTCTCTGGACAATAAAGCCTTGGGTGGTGCTCCTTCTTTCAGTGCTCTGTGACAGCAAAATTCTTCCTTCACCCCAAACAGAGCAGCTGCTTTCAGCTAAATCTATTAAATTCAACTGTCAGAGCAGTTCTGCCCAGGAGGTGACTATGCTCAGGTATTAATCCTTTTTGGTGCTTCTTGTCAGAGCTTGAGAGCTACAGGTTGAGGTTTTTCCTTAGAACTTCTCTCTTCAGACAGGTAGATGCCAATCTCTGTCTCGGATGCTCACAGGAGGCCATTCCTGGGGGAAATTCCTGGTTTTCCAGCTAAGTAAAGTTAAAGGCATGTGAGTCTTGTGTGACACTCACATCCCCAGAGGGTGTGAGGTGCAGGAAGAATTTCTGTCTCGTTGCAATCCTTGCTAAATCTTTTTTTTTTGATTGATGTTGGATTAATAATTAAATATTCCAGAGCAAGCAGAGATGAATTAAACTCAAAACTCATGTTTCTAATGGAAAATACTTTATCTTTTATTCCTGTAAGCACAACGTCATGCCAGTGAGAGAAAGATCAGCAAAACCCTCTGTGCTTTCTCTCTGGGGTGTTTGTTTTGGTTTCACTGTTTCTTGTAGGCTGTTTTGAGTCTTTCCTGGGACAGTAAGGCAGAGAAACTAATAGCAGAGAGCGGGGAGGGCAGGCTGTGGTTTAGCACTACAGAAATGAATGGGGGTTTCTGTAGCAGTGGAAATTTATTGTCATTTTTGCTGCTTGCCTGGATTTTAGTTTGAGGGGCCCTGGTTACCTGGGACACTTTGCAGGGTGCAAAATGTAGATTTTCCTTTATAGAAGCTAAAACTGCATTTGAAGGCAGACAAAGTTGTGTCCAATGTACATTTGTCATTAATTGCTCATAATCTTGAAGTGGTTGATGTTTAAAGCCATGAGGACGTTGGGAAGCTGCATCATTTGCTGGGGAAGGTTTGGTCTGTGCTGTAAAGGGCACATGGAATCATGGATTGGGTTGGGTTGGAAGAGACCTTAAAGGACATCTCATTCCTCCCCCTGCCATGGGCAGGGACACCTTCCCCTATCCCAGGTTGCTCCAAGCCCCATCCAACCTGGCCTTGGGCACTGCCAGGGATCCAGGAGCACCCACAGCTGCTCTGGGCACCCTGTGCCAGGCACTCCTTACCCTCACAGGGAGGAATTTCTTCCCAATATCCCATCTTATCCTGCCGTCTGTCAGTGTGAAGCCATTTCCCCTTTTCTTGTCACTCCAGGCCCTTGCAAGTGTTCTCTCTCCATCTTTCCTGCAGCTGCTTCAGGTACTGGAAAGGCACAATTACCCTGAAGCTTCTCTTTTCCGGGCTGAATGATCCCAATTCTCCCAGCCTTTGCTCACAGCAGAGTTGCTCCATCAGTCATGGTTTCTTGTATCACCCAACCACCAGTTTTCTCCCTACAAAGCCCTAATTTAGTGACTTATCTGGGGAGTCCTGCAGCAGGACCCCTCAGAGCAGTGAGGGTGCAGGAGCAGGACTCTGCTCTTGGTTAATTCTTCCCCCTCGGAGCGTTCATTGGGCTGCGTGCTGTGGTTCGGCTCAGCAGGGAAAAATCAGTGACTCACATTTCCACAGAAAGAAATGTAATTTCCAGTCTCATAGCAACTGTCCTTTCAACACTTTCAAACCTTCTGTGACAAAATGTTTAACACTCACCCATCAGCTTTTAATGCTCCAGGCTGGTCCACCCACTCCCCCCAGCTGAAACCTGCATTTGTGCATCCCTGAATCCCCCATAATCCGAGGGGGGATGCTGGCAAGATGTTGAACACTTAAATATAAAATCTAAGACATGAGAGAAGTGTTGCTGACTGCATTACATCAAGACAGAGTGACTCTGGCAGAGCTTAAAATTCAAAACTGTGTTCACTTTGATTTGAGTCCCTGGTTTGTTTTTATACACCCTCAGATAGTTTAAAATAGGTTTGGCTGGTGGCTTGGCTAAAATATTTTTGGAAATTATCTTACTTAGAGAACGATATTCTTTAGTATAAAGAATCTTGGTTTTTTTTCCTGGATCTTCTTTCAAACTAAAAGAGAGCAAGGTTAGATGGGATATTAGCAATTGGATATTAATGGGATTATAACAGGATGATGAGGCCCTGGCACAGGGTGCCCAGAGAAGCTGGGGCTGCCTCTGGATCCCTGAAAGTGTCCAAGGCCAGGCTGGATGGGGCTTGGACAACTTGGGACAGAGGAAGGTGTCCTTGTACAAGGCAGGGGGTGGGATTGAATGGGCTTTAAGGTCCCTCCCAACCCAAACCAGTCCATGATTCCGTGTGTCCTTTACAGCACAGACCAAACCTACTCCTTTTCCTGACTGGGGCTCCTGCTGTTCCCAGGCCTCGGGAGGTGTGGGGCTTCACCTGCCCAAAGCCACAGGGATGAGCAGGGCAAGGTCCCACCATGTCCCTCCCCACATGTCGCCTTGAGGAGGCACAAAAGGACTCAGGGTGTTGATGGGAAGTGACAAAAATCTGGACTGTGCCTTAATAATGGTGACATTGGAGCTCATTAAACGTGTCCAAATGAGACCAAAATAATCAGGCACTGAGGTTGTAAAACACTGGTGGAACTGGGCACCTGTCAGCTGTCCCAATTCATTACTAACTGGATTTAACTGGTTTTCTCGTAGCTGATGATGGAAGAGGTGCACAAGGGCGGCAGCAGCAGCTCTGTTACGTCCCAGCCCTCAGCCGTACAAGGTACAACCCTCCAGGCAGCTCAGCTCTCTCATATTGCTCAACAGGTAAAGCCTGGGCTGGATCTCAGCAAACATTTCAGGGAGTTCGGAGCCCATTTTTATGTGCTACAAACTATAGATCCATTCTTAAAAGCACACAGAGAAGAAAAAACAAAAAGAAGCTAAGAAAAATGTGTTCGTTTGATGGTGGATGAATTAATTAAAACGTTTAAAGGCTAATTTTTGTGTTTGTACAATGCAGAAGTGCAGCCCAGATTTGGGGTTAGTCGACCACAGGAGCTGCTCGGGAATAAAATGAGGGCCTGGTTTCATTTTTTCCTTAAAAAAAGCATTTCCAGCTCCTTTTGTAGTAGCAGCAATCCTGGGTACTCAGCACCATGGAAACACTTGGATTTTAGCCCAACATGAACATATTTAATATAATAAGCCATATGAAGTTGAAAATTTGAGATTCTTCCTCTAAGGTAACATCCTTGTCAGAGCTTAAAAGAAAATTGAGCTGTGTGTGTATTTTAATGATCCCTTCATCTTCTCATCTATTTCAGATTAATAAAAGCAGTGAAGAAATTTGATAAGGAAAGTGGTTATTTACTTACATGTATAACTTGAAGTATTTTTGTTTTGTGAGCATATGGAAGTGTGAACAATATAAATTGAAGTGCAAAGATTCATGCGAGTTCAACATCCAAACTACAAACCCTCTAGGAAGTTGAAGTATTTTCATGTTTTTAATATTTTACGTAATATCACATATTTGATTATGTGACATAATGTCAAATTTGATTTTTCTCCAACCAAGGGAAATAACAAATTGTTTCAGCCTTTTTCATATGCAAATAATGTCTCAAAAATGTGCATCTTTAAAGGTACTTTTGTGACTTAATTAGAGTTAAAATAAGCTGCTAATGCCGGTTCTCCACCGGTTTTCCTACACGTGTTGCACTTCCTGAGTCCTGTGGCACAAAGGTTTTACTGATGGTTTTTGGTCTGTTGTAGATGTCTCTCAGAGGTTCTGCTCCTCTCACAGTCGTTCAGCTTCCTGGAGAGCAAGTCCAGGTCCAGGGAGTCATTCAGACAGCTCAGTCCTCCTCTGTGATCCACTCCCCTCAGGTGCAAACCGTGCAGGTAACTCCAGAATGGCTTTAAATACCCCAAATGTGCAGTTCTGTAGGTGAGAAGATGTGAAAAGATACGCAGAGGCTTCTCTGACTCAGCTGCCTTTGTGCCCTGCTGTAAGAAACAGTGAGCGATCCAAGGACAGTCCTGTGGCATACAACATCCTTCATTTGAGCTTGAAATGATTGCTCATGGGAAGTCACCTGTGGAGTCAAAATGAAACCATTTGATGTTGCCTCCCTTTTTTAAAAAATGCCATCCACAGCTCTGTAGTTGGTGCCTTGCAGACAGTCAGGTGGGGTCTGACGCCCGAAGGAGGGGAGTGGGGAGTAACAGAATAATTCAGTAGTGGATTAAAATGAGTGTTTGGGAAAGGTGGAGCTGTGTGAAGGGGAAAGAGCTGCTGGGTGCTCTCTGATGCTGTAACTCCCTTTCGGTGGTACCCAAGTCTGCTTGTGTCTCTTACTCACTTGCCATGTGATTTTTGTAAGAGGAGTCCCTTCTGAGAGGTACCCAGGGAGTTCCAGTGAGTCTCTTCCTGCTCCACTCAGTCCCTGCTGCAGAGCCCTTGGGGACCTGGAGTTCCACTGGGAAACCACTGCCCCGGCATCCGGGCGAGGGAGGAGCTGCCCTAGAACCCAGGAATTTGTCCCTGATCCTTGTCCCACACTCCTCACACCACACTAAACTGATAAGCCATGAGAAGCAAACCTGGAAGGGATTGTCAGCTGTCACTGCTGTAACATCAGAGCAGGGAGAGGAGAACGTGTGTCACTGCTGAAAGCAGTCAAGCATCTCCATTGGCTGCTTGTTGGTGCTCGTGTTTCTGTTAGTGTCTTTCCTTTTCCTTCCCCCTGGTTGCACAGTTCCCACTGGCTGGATTCATCCCTTTTCTGTAATTTATGAACATTGTGGCCTTGTTGGGGGGAAAAAAAAAGTACAACACGAGCAGGTTTTTTTCCCTGCTGATCATAGGCTGCTCTGTCTCTGCAGTTCAGTGAGAGGCTTTTCCCAGAGCTCTGTGCATTCCTCTGGACTCTGTTACTGGCACACGGATAAGAACAAATAAATGTTTTGTTCGCTAATAAGGAGCATCAGGGACAAAATAACACTTTGAACTGGATGAGCACACAGTGGAATAAAGAAAACTCTAGACAGTACTTTGCAGATTTACTCCCTGATATGCTGCTGCCTTAAATATTATTTTCATTGGACTTTTACATTCTCACCAACAAACCCCACTGCTCCTCTTCTACATAAAAGATTTCAGGTGCTTTCCATGTTTATCCTATACATCATTGGTGTTCCTGTTCCCTTTCTCACCAGGTATCTTCCTTGTCTGAGAGTGAGGATTCTCAGGACTCCTCAGACAGCATTGGCTCCTCGCAGAAGGCTCGAGGCATCTTGGCTCGTCGTCCCTCGTACAGGTATGGGTGTGATCCACTTGATGTTTTTATTTGAAACCAAAACAACAGCCTCTTGCCATGGTCTTCAATATTCTGCTGCCCTCCAGGTTGTTTCCTTTCCCTGGAAACACACAGTGAATCTGTTCATGCACTGGACATCCTGAGCTGTCATTGCTGTAAGGAAACTTTGACTCCGCTAACTGGAGATTGGCCTCAGCAGGATTTTGTACAGGGCAGAATGTTCACCAGCTGTAATTTTACTCAGTTGTATCATTTTACTGAAGTGAGGAGTGTAGTCACATGTCAAACTCCTTTTTTTCACAGAAAAATTTTGAAAGATCTTTCCTCTGAAGACACACAGGATAGAAAAGGAGATGAGGAAAGTCCTGGGGTCTCCACTGTCACCTCCATGTCTGTTCCCACGCCCATCTACCAGACAAGCACTGGACAGTACAGTACGTTACCCAAAATATCGTCACAGTTTTTATTCAACTTGCCTCAAAATACAGATTTTATTAACTATTTGAGTAAGATGAAGGACAAAAGTTGGTTATTATCTAGTAGTCAAAGTTAGTATATAGAACTGGTATCTACAGACTTCAGATAAACTCAGTGCTTTGTAATTTTAATTTTTGCATATTAAGACGTTTAAGGATGTTGGTATGAAGCACACAGCAGTGTTCTTTGCTGGATTCGATCCATAATTTCAATGAAGACACCTATGTATATATATGTATATCATAGGCCACACTAAAAGGCTCCTGTGGTTTCAGAGAGGTACAAAAAATTAGGATTTATTCCTTTTGATGTTACCACTTGGTGTTCGTGGCGCTTCACACCTGCTCCTCTCCATCCTGCAAAGGTGCTGAGGCCCTGGCACAGGGTGCCCAGAGAAGCTGGGGCTGCCCCTAGATCCCTGGAAGTGTCCAAGGCCAGGCTGGCCATGGCAAGGGGTGGGACTGGATGGGCTTTAAAGTCTCTCCCAACCCAACCCATTTTAGGATGCTGTGATTTACCTGTATTTTATACTGTACAGCTACAAATCCTCTTGTCCATGTGCCTTCCCTCACAGTTGCCATCGCAGCCAACGGGCTGCAGCTGGCGGGGCCGGGGGCAGACGGGGTGCAAGGCCTTCAGACACTGACCATGGCCAACGCCAGCGGCTCCCAACCCGGGACCACCATCCTGCAGTACGCCCAGACCTCGGATGGGCAGCAGATCCTGGTGCCCAGCAACCAAGTGGTGGTGCAGAGTGAGTACCCTCTGGGGACACAGTTCCACCCCTGTCACCGCGAGTGTCACCCTCTAACGCTGCCCCCTTTGGTGTCCCCTAGCTGCCTCTGGAGACATGCAGACGTACCAGATCCGCACCACGCCCACCACCTCCTCCCTGCCCCAGACCGTGGTGATGACGTCCCCAGTCACTCTGACGTCACAGACGAGCAAGACAGATGACCCACAGCTGAAACGAGAGATCAGGCTGATGAAGAACAGGTACATGAGTGCACCTGAGCTGCTCAGGTTCATGAGTTTAGTGTGCTGAGATCGTGGGAAAGACTTCCCAGGATTATAAAGTCCAACCTGTGACAGATCTCCACCAGAGCACTGAGTGCCACATCCAGTCATGGATCATGTCTCCAGATTGTGACCCAAACATGGGAAATTGTGACCCAGACATGCTCCCTTGAGTCTCACAGTGTGGAGAAACCAAATCTGGGCTTCCCCTGCAGATTGGCTGCCATGTGTGTTAGCAGATCCTGCTGCATTTCCTGCTCTCCTCGGGCAGTTTTGGCTTGGTTTTGTTCCTCACTGCAGTTCAGCTCTCTCATATTGGTCAGTATTGTGACGTTCAGAAAATAGATGTCCCATCTCAAATAAAGAACTCTGCTTGTCTGTTGCAGAGAAGCTGCCCGGGAATGCCGTAGGAAGAAGAAGGAGTACGTGAAATGTTTGGAAAATCGAGTGGCAGTCCTGGAAAATCAGAACAAAACTCTAATTGAAGAGCTAAAAACTTTGAAAGATCTTTACTGTCATAAAAGTGTGTAAGAAGAGAAGGTAAAAACCTTTGGGGACTGGTGAAATATCAGAGGAGATTTTGGTTTTTTTATACTGAATTTTTTTAACTAGATGAAAGGTCAAAAATGAAACTTTTCTACCTAGATTTCACAGCTCAAAGACTCTAGATTTTCTTTACAACATGTTGGTGACAAAGTACAAACAGGAAACAAGAAAACCTCACCAAAATTCCTGCTGGCACAACTGGAAACTGATAAATTCAAGATTGCAGCTACAGCGGAAGGACAGTCACGTGTGGCGAGGCAGGTGATGAGAGTTTCTTTGAAAATTCCTATGAATACCTCTGATAAGGGAGGCAAAATTTGGTTACAAAGAAAACATGGATGAAATGGAATCCTTGCCATAGCTGACATTATTAGTAACGTTTATAACCAGTGTATGTTTTGATTTCTTACTCTTTTTCAAGCCTTTTTCCTTCAGTTACTTGTCTGTAAATATTTTTATTTTAACCTGTAAGTTGGTATTTACAGGTGCCGATGATAAAAATACTTTGCTCGAGGTATAAATTATGTTTTTACTCTTTCTCAGATGACAATTTTAAAAGTTGGGACGATTTTTTTCCATGTTTGCCGTGTTTATCAGATTGGGGAAGGATCTGCAGAAGGCAGCGAGAGGCCTGGTCCTGGAAATGTCTGAGGCACAGAAAATTGTGTTGATTTTCTTAGAGAATTCAGCACATCAGTGATTTTAAAGCACAGTGTGAGGGACAAGGACTGGTGACAAAAGTTCTGAAGAATTTCTGAGATTAAACTTCTGAACGTTTTTAATTTCACCAGAGTTTCTTCTTAGTTCTGGGCATGAGAAACATCAATCATTGAAAATTAAATTGTGTGCTGATGATATCTACAATTAAACACTCAGTGCTTGTCCTGGCCAGGGATCCTCCTGGGCTTTGGAACATGAAACCAAATAGAAGAAAAATGATGTAGTAAAAAATGGAAGATCTATACCAAAGGGTTACGAGGTTCTAATCTCTGGTTTATTGCTGGAAGTAGTGCAAAATTACAATTTCCAGCCTAATTTTGTAAGGTAGGAGCTATTTTGCAAAGTAACGGTGTCTTTGTAAGCAAATACTATATTGCAAATGGGGAGATGGTTGGTATATTTTGTAGCTAAATTGTGATCTTTACAAAACCTGAAATTGAATTTCTATACGTATTTTGACAGTTTATATCTTTCACTTTAGTAACCAAATGAATATTTTGTGAACCAGATTTTCAAGGATATATTTTTATGGATAGTACAAAGTCAAATGAGATCCTCTTTGGTGTAGGAGATACTTGAATTAATTTTGTATGTCTGTAGGCAACTTGCAGAAAAAATGGATCCTAAAGAGTATTGGGGAAGAAAAAAGAGAGGAAAAAAAAAGAAATTAGGGCTTTTTACTCCCCACAGTTGACAATATCTGCGCATTAGATCTCATTGTGTCAGAGAGTCCAGTTTGTACAATTTTTATTTGTTTCAGGTGAAAATCAAAAGTTTGACATGATCAGGACTCCTTTGGCTGGGAATCTCCATTCTTGGAGATGCCCAGAGCTGTCTGGCTGTGGGCAGGACATGATACTGTTGAGGACACGGTCCTGGGCAAGATGTGACCCTGGTGGTCAGGCTGTGCTCTTGGGCAGGTGCTGTAGGTGACTGCAGTGCTTCTTGCATGAGTAATAAACCATTTCCATAGGTGGGATTGAATCCTGCTTCCAGTTCTGTCAGCGGGAATTACTCTATGGACTGTGCTGTTCCAAGGTGTTAGAGCTCCGTGTGTGTCGTGCTAGCTCGGATCTGGATGGAATTCCAAGCTGTGCTCCCTCCCTGGATGTGTAATGCTTATCCCATGGTCAGTCAGTATTTTTGATTTTACTCCTTTGGGAATTAATGGACTTGTAGCAAGCAGAGCTCTTTGCCATGAGGAATCTGCATTCCACAATCTCCTGGTTAGTGGGCTAGAAAAGGATATTTTTTTCCTGAAGTTCCTAAGTCTCTGATTGTTGTGGACACGAGTCCCAATGTGTTTCCTTTAGGCCAGGCTGGAGTGGGACTCCTTGTTGCCATCATGTCAGAAAAAAGCTTTGTGACACATCAGAAATAAGGTTGGGAAAGTCCTAAACTGAGGGAGCTGCTCCTGGAGAGGTGTCGGTGTTTCCCATGTCTTTGGTGGAATTTCAGGAAAATTGAACAGCCTGGAATGTGCCTGGAACATGCACCTCAGAGAATTGGACCTTTCTCTCCTCAGCTGTGTGTTACCTGGCATGTGTGAGAGGGTTTGACCTGCAGTTCTGAACTACTTTGGGAACTCTGTGGTAGCTGATCCTCACTGTGTTCTCTTTTTTCCTTTGTAATATGGAATAATAATAAACAAAAACTATCAAGTGTTAAGACTGTAAAAACCTGGTGGCCAATTCTTCTTGTATCCAGCAAGGGAAGCACCTGTCCTGCCAGACACACCAGGAGTCAATTTTTATCCTCTTAAAATAGTGTGTTGGAAAGAACAGCTGATTTTTCATCATGGGAATATTAAACAGTAACACAAGTTCGCTCTTTAAGCACTGATCATGAAGTTCTTAGTTTGGATTTACTTTAAAATCTCGATTTTAAAGAGTAAAATCTCATTTCTGAGGGTAAGAGGTGCAGCAGCTGATGCTGTTCTGCTGGTTGGTTCCAAACAGTCCGTGCTTTCCATGAATTGTAAATATTTGTTGAAACAATTAATGGTTGCAAATTTTGATCTTGGTAAATAAAGTCGCTAAAATATTATAATTCTGATGATCCCTATTTATTTTTAATGAAGGTAGAGCTGCAGTGGTGCTGACCAGGTGTGAATACCTGTGTGGGATCGGGTCATATGACAGCCAGGAAAATAATAGTCAATGTTAGTGGATGAAATGGCACTTGTATACACCTGCCAGTGCTAAAAATCATGAGTGCAGAACAGCTTTTACCTTCATGCAGGGTTTTTTTACCTTCTTAGTTTTCAATAAGTTAAGGTTTGGTTAATTAAATGGTTAATTAAAACCTTTGTGTGCTTTACTGCTTTTTACCCGGCAGAGGGAGCATCTGCCATGCCCAAACCCTGGTGGCATCACTGAGTGTATTTAACCTTCTGATGGCTGGAAAAGCACAGAAATAGGGTGGGAAGAAAGCGTTTCCAGTTGATAACATTTCAATATTCAATTTTCCTTATTAGTGCCAAGGCTGTTACTGTTTCCTCTACTGTCTGTGTGGATATCAGAGGCAGGAAGCAAAAAATACAACTGCAGACATGACTCCTAAAAAGTAAGTGCACATCCTTTGGCTCTTGGTTTTATTGTGAGTCAGGAGGGAGCTCGTTTTTCCAAGCTTTCCCAGGAAGAACATCCACAAGGATGACACCATGGTTTGTCTCTCTACAAAGTCTGTGCGAGCACAGTGTGTGCCACAGTCAGGAGGATGGTGAGTGTGGTGCTCACGGGGTTCCAACTCTCGTTGGCCAACCGAAGTTTTGCTTTTATCCATTTTCTGTACTGAGACAGGCGCACGTAGATCCCAGGGTACTTGGGGCGGCCACAGCCAACCCCGAAGCTGGCGATGCCAATGAGGTAGTACTGGTCAGTGCTGGGGTGGTAACACACCAAGGGGCCCCCGCTGTCACCCTACAAATGAACACCACAAAAACCAGTAGCATGTAAGTCCTTCCAGGAAACAATTCAGGCAGTAATCGATCTATTCTTTAGATTTGTTTTAAGCAGCTCAGTTAACCGGACAGTCTCAAGTGACACGTGGGCAGTAGCACATGGACAACTCAAGGTAAATCTGGTGTTGCTGAGAGACCTGGAATTGGCATCCCCGAGGTTGGAAAGGCCCTCCAAGACCATCAACTCCAACCTCTGCCTGATCCCCATCCCAGAGCACTGAGTGCCACATCCAGTTGTTCCTGGGACACCTCCAGGGATGGGGACTCCAAACCTCCCTGGGCAGTGCCTTCCAATGCCTGACCACCTTTTCTGTGGTGAAATTCCTCCTGATTCTGGTCAATACTGCACTGACCAGAGCCCCAGGCCTGCACTGCTTCAGTATCTTTTAACTCAGGTTCTGTTGTTTTCTCTCTGCACCTTTTCATGCCTAAGCCTAAACCTTCACTCCTGGCTTAACTGGGGAATGTGTTGTCCACACGGTGTGGAAGCTCCAAGAGACACAGTAAGGAGCACACATTCTGTGTCTTGGCTGTATTACCTGCTTAGGGAAAACTGCTGAGAGAAGCAGGAAGTGTATCAGACAAAGCACTTAGGATACATTATGGGGTTTAATTAGAAATGTCTCCGTGTCCCAGCTGGTGCTGCAGCTTCTGCCAGTGCTTTGGACCTGAGAACTGGATTTTCCGAGAAAGAGGTGGTGATTGCTCAGCATATAAACTAAAATCTTGCCACGTCCCAGAGCCATTTCCTAGAGCCCTATCCCTGAACCACATCCCTGAGCTCTATTCATGTCCAGTGCTGCTCTCCATCATAAGAACAGGTGAGACATACATGTGCTTCACACACACTCCATGGTACAGTGACACATGTCTGTCCAATGCTTTGTATCATATATAATTTACTGACACCTTTGTGACATAAATGCGTTGCATTCTTTATCCTTCCTCTTTGTTCACTTACTCCTGTCATCTTTCCAATATCACCAAATTCTTTTGCTTTGCAATCGCTGTCCCACCCTTTTACAATGCTTCCTTTGCATTTGACACGTTTTCCAGTTAGTATTTCTGCTGTTTTAATTAATTATGCTACAAATCACGATGCTGCTGAGCCTCTGGCTTGGCAGTTCCAGCGAGGCAGGTGTGGCACCACCTCCCCTCTCACCTGGCAGCTGTCGGTGCCTCCAGCCCAGACGCCGGCGCAGAGTGCTTTGCTGTTCATGAGCCCCGCGTACCCTTCGGAGCTGTTGCACAGGCTGGAAGGGAGGATTTCCACTTGGGCTTCTTTTAGCACAGATGAGATTTTACCTTGAAGGGAGACAGAATTTAGAAAGGTGAAATAGGCTGGGGTGTGCAGCAATTTTACTGTGGGTTTTTTTAGGTTCCCTAGCTTAGGTGTGTTCCTGGACATGTTTGGACATGGATTATGACACAGATCCTGCCTGTTCCCAATGGATTGAAAGTGGAGTAGGTTAAAGGTTAGCAGACTCGGATTTAATGTAAGTTTTGCAACTCTTCCTCAGAAGAAGCATCACTTAGAATACACCTGCCTTGCTCGAAGTGTCAGAGGTGACTTATCAAACAAGCTCATACAATCCCAGCTGACCCCAAAACTCCCCCACATGACACACAACACCAACTGGCATTGAATTTGTGCCCAGTGGGAGTAAAGAGAGACTTGGAGGGGGTGTAGTCATTCATAAATCCCATGGGAACCCCTAGTTCACAACATGTGGCATCAGAATTGTTGCTTTTCAATAAAATAGCTGTTTCCAGCAGCCCACATTGACCTGCACCACAAATCTGAAATCAGCTGAGTTTATGTTCCTTTTTTTTTCATGTTATATTTGGAAGACTGGGAAATGTATTCCTGTGGTTACAGCTGTGTGTCTAACCTGCTTGTGATGGAAAACCCCTGAAAGCAGATCCTCGCTGCAGAGTTAAATGACGTTCTGGGAGGAGACCATAACCTGAGCAAATCCAGTTAAAATCACAGAACGGTTTGGGTTGGGAGGGACCTTAAAGATCATCTTGTTCCAACCCCCTGCCACAGGCAGGGACACCTTCCACTATCTCAGGCTGCTGCAAGCCCCAATGTCCAGCCTGGTGTGGGGGTGAGGGCGTGCTCAGCAGTGGCCAGAGCCCATTACCCTTCTCAGCCGTGCGTCCCCAACCACTGATGTAGCAGTCGGAGCTGTTCTCCAAGGGCAGGATCAGATGAGCTGGGGGCAGGCACATGGGCTGGATGTAGAGGCTGTACCGCACCGCTGACTTCAGCTCAAACACTGCTATGTCATTCTCAAAGGTTTCTCTCTTGAACTCCGAGTGCACAAAGATCCTCCTGATCCTCCTTTTTACTGTGTGTGGACTGTGTTTTTGAAGGTTGTGCACGCCCATAACGGCTCGCCAGGAACATGGATCCCTATGAGAGAATTCACATGGGTTTTACGTTGTTTTAACCTTTTGTTTTTGTAGAATCACAGAATCCAGGAGTGGGTTGGATTGGAGGCACCTTAAAGATCATCTCATTCCTCCCCGTGCCATGGCAGGGACATCTTCCACTACCCCAGGTTGCTCCAAGCCCCAATGTCCAGCCTGGCCTTGGGCACTCCCAGGGATCTAGGGGCAGCCACAGCTTTTCTGGGCACCCTGTGCCAGGGCCTCACCTCCCTCACAGGGAGGAGCTTCTTCCCAATATCCCATCTAAACCTGTCTTCTTTTGCTTATGCACCTTTAGGAATATACACTGAAAATTTCCATAGTAAATATTTCCTGGAACAAATTTGCCTCATTACCATTCTGTCCATGTAAACACTCCCTTTGCCTATTGATGGCTGTTAAGGAAAATTCAGATTAAGGATTTAAGACGACACCCAGATTTTGCCTCCCACCCCACCTCAGGCCAGCAGGAGATGTAAGTCTGAAAAAGCTAAAAACATGGTTTTATTTTAGACAAAGGAAGGAGGCTCATCCCCCACAATGCTCATAAAGACTCGGCTCGTACCCAGACCTGTGAAATCCATTATCTAGAAGTAACAATGACTATCAAGTTAATGTTAAATTTGGAAATAGGGGTAGAGTCAATCAGACCTAATTTCTAGTCAAGTATGTTGAAAATCTTTAATGAGTGAGATTTGAATTTGGCCTTGGATGAGCTATTAAAGTCAAATTAACCTCCAAAAATTAAGGTAAAACTTAAATTGATACTTTAAAGAGGTATTATATTGCAAATAAATATTTGTTAAATGCAAACAAGGAGCTGACGCAACAAAGTCCTGATAAAAGATGAAATTCCAAAGTTTGCAGATTTTACAGTTCACTTTCCCCCAGGTCATGGCTGTGTCAACACAGCTGATATCAACTGATGCAGATTGTGCAACTGTGGTAAAGGCTGGAAAAGAGACCAGTGCTGAGAGCTGAAATGTTCCAGAGTTGCTGGAAATGCAGTCAAAAATCTGTTCTGAGGAGTTATTACCACATTGTCCAAAAAAAAAAAAAAAAGTGCCAAACTGTTGGTTCTGACAAACAAGAAAAAAGGAAGTGTTAAAAGTAATGAATTGGAGTGATTGTAATCTAAATATCACATTTTGTGGTGAATTTTAGTGGTTCAGAAAACTCTATTAACCAGAAAAATCAGAACTCTGTGGAACAAAGCAACCCAAACTACTTTGGGGAAGTGGGCTGGGGAAGGGAGCAGAAAACCTGGCATGGGAGAGGGTCCTCCTGCTCCAACTGCTGTTCCACAGGGAGCAGCTCCTTCCCCAGCCGTGATCCCAGCACTAGGCTGGGGTGAATAGTCCAGAGTTAGGGGTTGGATGAGACCTCATCCATTATCTCCTGTGATTCTGTAAATCAAAACCAAACAGCCCTTTATTAGAAATAGCCCAGGTAATTCTGGCCCAGGCCAGAAGGGCACAGCTAAGATTTCTTGATGTTGAGTTATGATTATTGACTGATTATTCCTGATGTTGGCTGCCCAGGGAGTTGGTGGAGTCCCCATCCCTTGAGGTGTCCAAGGAATGACCAGAGGTGGCACTCAGTGCTCTGGTCTGGTGACAAGGTGGGGATCAGTCACGGGTTGGCCTTGAGTCTTGGAGGTCTTTTCAATCAGACCTGTGCTCTAGCTCCTTCCCCAGCTCTGTTCTAGGCTCTGGATATGCTCCAGCCCCTCAGTGTCCTCCTTGCTGTGAGGGCCCAGAACTGGACACTGTACTTGGGGAGCCTCACAGTGCCCAGCACAGGGGGACAGTCCCTGCCCTGCTCCTTTGGCCGCACTGACTGACACAACTCAGGTGCCTGCAGCCTCCTTCCCCCCTCCCAGGCACTGCGGGGCTGGGAGTTCAGCCATGGTGCCCAGGGGTCAGCCCCAGTACCTACGTCCTGCCGTCGACGCAGTGCCCGGCGGTCAGCACAGCTTTCTGGCTCAGCAAGACGCCGCCGCACAGGTGCACGAACCGGACACCACCGCGCAGCACCTGCAGGCTCACCACCCATGGCCACGCGCCCTCCGGGGCCTCGTGGCCCCCAATGATCCAGGATGCGACGCTCCGGGCCAGCGGCAGCTGCTGCTGACACTCTGCAAAATACAATGGGCCCCTTAGAGCACCTGGAGGGCAAAACTGAGCTTTTGGGGCAGCGTTTGTGGGCACTCGGGATTTATTGGTTGGTCTTTTTTTTCTGTTGTTTTGGGGTTTTTGTTTGGCTGGGTGCTTGGGGGTTCTGGTGGGTCTTTCTTGTTGCTGTTGGTGGTGGTGGTGGTATTTCGGTTTTAATTTGGTTTGGTTGTGGATTTTTAATCTCCAGCATTACCACAGCACACCAAGGACATGGACTTGTTGGAGACAAGGCCACCAAGTTGTTTAGAGGGATGGAAAGGCTGGGAGAATTTGGGTTGTTCAGCCTGGAGGAAAAACGCTTCAGGCTGACTTTACTGTGGCCTTCCAGTGCCTGAAGGAGCTGCAGGACAGAGAGAGACCATTTACACGGGCCTGGAGTGCCAGGACAAGGGGCAGTGGCTTTAAATTGACAGAGGGCAGGGTTAGAGGGTATATTGGGAAGGAATTCCTCCTCCCTGTGAGGGTGGGGAGGCCCTGGCACAGGGTGCCCAGAGAAGCTGGGGCTGTCCCTGGATCCCTGGGAGTCTCCAAGGCCAGGCTGGACACTGGGGCTTGGAGCAGCCTGGGACAGTGGAAGGTGTCCCTGCCATGGCAGAGGGTGGAACGAGATGGGTTTTAAGGTCCCTCCCTCCCAGCCAAAACCATTACACGGATCTCTGTCCTGCAGGACTCGCTTCCTCACAGATCCTGGCGTCTGGGGATCCCGGGACTTCTCAGCCGACATGAAATACGCATATTTATCTGACTAAGGTGTATTGTGTATGGATTTGCGGTTAATGGCGCCCAGTCGCTGCTGCTTTACAAATTCACCAGATTTCGGTGTAAACGAGGTTTGTCCGTCCCCCCC
>VZRF01003181.1:320547-380180 GCA_013396875.1 Vireo altiloquus
CTCCCCTCGCTCGTTGTTCTGTTAGAACTGTCCCCTCCGTACCCCTTCACGCACCCCCCCCGGGGGCTCTGCCGCAGAGCGCGGCCCGGAGAGCCCCGGGGACATCGGAGGCTGCTTGTGGGGCGATGCGGAGGGGAGAGCCCGGCAAGCCCCCAGCTCCAAATCCGCCGCGTGAGGAGGGTCCCGGAGCCTTCCCCTTCTCAGGCATCCCCCCCGGTGGATGCTCGGTCACCCCGCGCCCAGGGAAAGGGGTCGTGGGGACCGCTTCTCTGCCCGCTCAGCGCTGCCCTCCGCGCCCCATCCGGAGCCGCGGGGCTCCGGCAGCCGCTGTCCGGGCCGGGGAGGGTCCGTCCGCTGCAGCCCGAGGCCCCCGGCCCTGCGGGGAGTGGGGGGGGACGACGACGGTGCCGGGCCCGGGATCAGCGTCCCCCAGCCGGCGGGCTGGGTCTGCGAAGGGGCAACCGCCCTCTGCGCCCACCCTCGACCCGGAGCCCCGTTTGGGCCCCATCCTTCCGTCCTTTCATCTATTCCTGCATCCCTCTCTCCATCCCTTCCTCCATCCCCCCTCCACCCCCGCTCCACCCCACAACCTGGGGGGCCCACGGGACCCTCCTCCCACGCCCCAAATTCGAGGTCCTGCTCTTTGCGTTGTAGGAAGGGAGAACCGGAGTCCTCCGTGTCCCTTCCCCCTCGACCCTCGCTGCAGCGCTGCTCTGTCCCTCCAGCACCCCCTGCTCCCACCGCTCGGAATGCAGAGATGGGAATCTTGGAGGACAGGGTGGTTTTTTTGTGGGGGGAGGCGGGCAGGGGGATGCTTGGGGCAGCCTTGGTGTTCCAGCTGACACAGACGTTGGGTCAGCATCGTGGTTGTGGCTCTTCCTTCCCTCTTTCCTTCCGCCACAGATTTTGGGGGGATGGTGAGGGCAGATTTGGTTTATATTATATTTTCCCTTCCTGCTGGGAGGGAATTGCACATTCACGAGGTTTTTCTATTAAAAATCTGGGTGTCTTCCTCCCCTCCCCCTGCGTTCTGGTGCAAACTGATGCCCAGCTGATGTGGGGGTGGGGACACCGGGAGATGCTCCACGGCAGCGGCTGCGGATGATCCGGGATGAAGTCGGAAAGTCTGGGAAGGGGAGTGTGTGCAAGGGGCAGCAGCTGGATCCGGACCCTCGGGCCCTGAGCTGAATTTTGGAGGGTGATCCCAGGTGTGGGAGGATCATTCTTGTCCCCTCCGTGCCGTGTCGCAGCGGTCGGCGGGAGCCCCCCGAGGGGCCGCGCAGGTGGGGCGAGTTTCGCGACTCCGGTTCCGCTTGTGCCGTGTGTGGACGTGTAACCCAGTCCTGGCACACTGCAGCATTCCACCCGCACCGGGAGCCGTGACCGGGATGTCCTCTTTTCACACCGGGAAGCTTTAATTGTGAGGAACGGAGGGGCTGGGGGGTCCCCGTTGAGGTGGAAAGAGAGGAAAACTGGTGGCAGTGGTGGTCTTCCCGGGCAGTCCTGGTTTGGAGGGACAGGGCCTGGAAGTGGTCCTGTTTTCCTGTGTCGATGATAGAGGTTCCGGGAAGCTCTGGGGTCGGTTCCTCCAGTGAGTGCCCCCGGGCAGAAGGAGTGGGCGAGGCTGGAGGGGTCCATGGGCCGCTGCCCACCCGCCTACAGCCAGAGTGCTCCACGCCCCTTACTGTCCCCTCAGACCCGTCAGTGCCCTCCCGATCTCACCGTTCTTCAGGGGCAGGTGCCGTCACATGAAGTTGGTGAAGCTGCTTGGGATCTCTAAATAGCCCCAGGCTTGGGGAGTTGGTGCCTTTTGGAGTAACAAGCCCCTGCGCTCCATTGGGACCTTTCCCTGCTGGGTCCGTCCTAAGGCCTCCTGGAGGTCCAGTGCTCAGATTTTCCATCCTTTGTGCATTTAGAAAGTCCCTGTTCTTCGCTTTGGTGTTTTATATAAAATTAACAACAGGACCAAAGGGCTGCTTGATCATTTTAACACATTTGGGTGCTTCTGCAGTGTTGTTTGTCCAGGGTGGAGGACCTGGACCCATCACAGATAATTTAATCAGTTATATAAGCTTGGATGTATGGCTTAGATGTAGATCATGGTATAGATACTGTACTGCTTGGTGGAACAAGTATAATCCTGTGGCTGTTCGGTGGGAGGAGGTTTCTAATAGGCAGGAGGGCGAGCAATCACGTGCCTCAGGAAATGGAGCATGGCCATGCCTTGATTCTGTTAAATAAAGCAGAAACAAAGTCAGCATCGAGTGGAAATGAAGTAGCTTCAAAAGACAAATCACGGTATCATCTTCCTCCTATTTGTTGCCCTGTCTGTTCTTGGTGGTGGGGCTGCCTGAGCATGTTTTTCATTAAAATGACCTGATATGGGTTTCCATCTCGATGGAGAGTTGCTGTTTTTCAATGGCTGAGTGGTGCTGGCCCCGAGGCCGTGCAGCTCCGTGGGCTCCTGCCTGTCACATGGTGGCCCTTCGCTATCGATCGCCTTCCCCTGAAGTGGCTGCGACTCCCATTGACATCGACAGAGACACTGGGATCAATAATTTATTGTTGAGTTCAGAGCAATGGGCTGGGTTAGGGCAGGAGCAGTAAAACAGCAGAGCGAGTTGGGAACAAGTACAGGGGGAATAATTTCAGGAACCACAGGGAGGAAACGCATGTGATGGCTCACGGTGGTGGTGGTGGGGTGGAGAGCTGGTCATTGTGAGACCATTGGCTGGAATCTGTGGGGTTCAGGAATAACTAAATACTTGGACTGTCCCCTTTGTGCCTCATTATCCCATTTCTGTGCAGAGGTGGAGAATACAAGTAGGGAAGAAGTGGCTTCCTGCTGCAGGAGTATTACAAAACCTCCCTCACATTAGCCCAGGTTCCAGTCTGGCTTTTAACGCTTCACATGTTCTTCTGTCTTAGGCAAAACTGTCTCTTCTTGAGGAGGGATTTCTTCACAGAAAGAGTGGTCAGGCCTTGGAAGGGCCTGTCTGGTGGAGTCCCCATCCCTGGAGGTGTCCAGAGAATGACTGGACGTGGCACTCAGTGCTCTGGTCTGGGTGACGAGGTGGGGACATGTTGGACTCAATGAACTTGAGGGGCTTTTCCAGCCTCAGGGATTCTGTCTTGAAATACTGTTCCTAAGTTAGAGCAACTTCTGCCTTCCCTTCCCTCAGCCTCGTTATTCCTGCCTAGTGGAGCACTCCAGTGGATGGGAGATTTTGAGGAGAAAGAGGCAGCTCATGGGGCCTGGGATGTGTCAAAGCTGTGACTTTGCTCCTTTCTGAACAGAGCCATTTCAAAAATTCAAAGATCTTGCTACCCTCTAAAAGTCCCATCCCGTGCTTCTTGTACTTCTGCCCCAGCAGGAAGGTGTGAGGAGTTTAAGTCTGCTGAGAGCTGATTTGGGGAGGAATGTTTGTTGAGTACTGTGTAACACCTGCTGAACTGTCCAGGTAGTGCTATTAAAGTTACAGGAATAAATATAGGTGGTCTTAAAGTTGTGGAAATGAGCCCTTCATTGCTGGAGAAGGGAGCAGTGAGTTGTGGAGAGTGAGAAAGTCCCCCCTTAGCCCCAGTTTCTTGAGACTGAGCCCCCTCAGCTGCTCCTCAGTGTGAGATCTCTGTCACCCAGATGGAAAAGTGCTCCGGAAACATGAGGTTGAATGACAAATGTGGCCATTCCAGGGGTGTTTCCAGTGGGAGATGAACTTTTTCTTGTCTGTTGAGTGAAATCAGACGCAGGATGGTGATGTCAAGACAACCAGGAGTAACTGACCTTAGCGGGGAGATGTTTGATACTCAGGGGGTGATGAGGAGGGAAAGAAAACAGCATCACTCCGTAAGGAAACCTGGGTTGTGTTCCAGCAGAATACATGACAGAAATTCCAAGAACTGTGTTTTAACAGAGCACTAAGGGGGTTATTTATTCTCCCCCCTTTCATATTTGTCCCTTTTGTACTCAAACCATCTGAGTGCTCCACAACAAGAAATTAATTCCCCCAAAATTATGGTATAAAATAACCATTCTCTGACTCCTGTTTTATGGGTCATGGATGGGCTGAATGAACCAAACAAGGAATTAAATTTGGGTTAGTGGCTGAACTCTTGCACAAAAGCTATTTTGAACAGTTTTTTGTTCGGAAGGTTGAATGTAAAAGGGGGAATTTGAAGCACTTCAGGTTGTTTAGTTTGTGAACCTCCAAGTTCTGTGTGAGTTTGGAGATAAACACAGGTCGGCCTTGAGTAAAGACAGAATACGGACCTAGGGATTAATTAATTAACTGGGATTAACTAGTTCTGTCTTGTAATTTACTGAGGAATGTTACTGAAGCCACACAGCTACTGAGAGCGAGCGAGGACCCTGCAGGAATCGGTCTTAGTTGGTCTTTATTAAAGTGTTGTTAAATAATGATATGTTTTCTGTGTGGCCAAGTCTTCAAGGCCAGGCTGGACAGGGCTTGGAGCAACGTGGGATGGTGGAAGGTGTCCCTGCCCATGGCAGGGCATGGAACAGAATCAGCTTTAAGGTCCCTTCAAACCCAAGCCATTCAACCATTCTGTGATTCTAATATTTTTCTGTTGCTGTTGGTTCCTTCTTCTCTTTCCTCTGTACATTTCTGTTCGTTTTTTTTACATTTAGAGATGTGTCTGTCCAAGTTCAGGTCCTCCATGGCCATTTCAAGACTATTTCCGTGCCCCATCCCGAGTCTGCCCTTGACCTCCACGTTGAGCCAAGCACCTGGGCACTTCCACAAGGTTTTGCATAGGGTGGGGAAACACCCAGCACCGAGCAGTAAGTGCTTCTTGGGAGTGGAAATACTTCCTTTTTCTTCCACTTCATAGCATCAAAGGTGCCATGAGAGCTTTCCTAAAGGAAGGGTCCCTCCTTTGCTGCCGCTGGTCATGTCGCTGACCCTTTTCTTTGATAAAATTGTCCTGTTCTAGACACAGGATTCACTGCAGATGGGGATTGGAGACTGAAGGCCGCTTCCAACTGTGGATTTCCCCATGGATGGATATTTTGGGTTTGCTTGAAGCTTTTTAGGCTCTCCTTCAGCAGGATTTCAGGGAGCTGTTCATCTACTCCGTGTTTTCCTTCCTGCCTCAAGCCTCACAGTGGAATCGAGAGCCACGTGTGTCCATGTGGGTTACATAAAAATTCACACAGAAGGTCTCTCTCTCTCAAAGACACACTGTGAATGGCTGAATCTTGGTAATTAATAAAGGAAGAAATATATTAAAGCAAGGAAATTGCCTCAAAAGTGTTTTTTAATTTATTTTGATGATCGGCTTGAATAATTTATTGGAATATTTCATAATGTACCAGTAAATGGACTGCTGGGAACATTTAGAAAAAATAATTAAGTCTTAGCAACTGGGCACCTCAGTGCAGCCGTTTCTGGTGGAAAATCTTTGGCAGTTGAGCAACGTGTGCATTGTGTGCACCCAAATCCAAGCTCCCAGGGTGAATTCCTGGCTTCCTGGCAGTGGCTGGGAGCGGCAGTGCAGTGTCATTGCCAGTGCCTACCCATGGATCCCTAACCCAGTCACCCTCTTCTGCAGCTCTCCTGGATGCTGAGTCTCTGTCACTGCTGATCTTGGCAGCGGGGTGTGGTTCCCAGTGTGGTTTTCCATGGATAACCCACACACCCTCTTCCCTGCTTCACCTGGACGCCGAGTCCCTGTCATAACTTTCAGAAAGTTTACCTCATTAGAGGTTGAAAAATCTGATGTGGGAAGGGCCGAAATAAATCCTAGCATATATCCATAATAATTCCTGATGTGCCAGCAGGACCATTCCTGGTTGGAAAATAACATTTACAAGGTTTTCAGTTTCCAGAAGCTTTGCCAGGCAGAGCAGCCCGGGCAGTGCATGTGTCTTCCTTGATGAAGATGAGGCTGAGCCACACAGCTTGTTCTGTTCATTACTTTCATGTGGGATAATGTGGGAAAGCCAAGTCAGGACAGGCAAGAACATCCCAAGGAGACCCTCGGGTCACTGTTACGTGTTGATAGTACACACAAAACAGCCTTGTATGTAAAACTTTAACTGAAAACCAAACTGCGTTAAACCACGACATTCCAAAATGCCAGGACGTGGAGAAACTGCTGCCATGTGCAGCTGTGAACCAGATTCGGGGAATGGTGTTGGTTTGTTGGGTTTGGTTTGGTTTTTCCCTTTAAATGGCCAGTCAGCTGCGTCGGTGCCTCCAGTTGTGGGTTGTGTAATTGTGCACAAATTCCTTCACGCCTTCCATTTTTTTTCCCTTTTTTATGCTGTGTCCCTGAGCTACTTTGGTTTCTAAATTCAGGCCTTACATATTTATCTGTGCCATTCAATTAGACCACATCCCCAATGCTGCTCTATAGTTTCACAGTATGTGGGAAATTTGGTAATTAAATGCATGCAAATGCTGCAAGAATAGAATAAATTAATTTTTCTTAATATCAGCAGGCCATTTGGTGATGTCTCAGAGAGAATGTGACCAAGATACTGGCTCTTCTCTCCCCTTCTTGCCATCTTTTTTGAGTCTTTACTCTTATTACTCTAGAAATACCCAGTCAGGTTTATTAGGAAGAGAATCCTAGCCCTGCTGTGCTCTGGAATTACATAAGGAGGGAGATCTGTACTCCAGATTTTTGGATCTCCAAATAAAACCTGAGCTGGAAACAGCATTTAAGCCTTACGTGTGTGGTGCAGCTTCAGATTTATGTGTGGATCGGGGGCTGTAAAAGGTTATGTCACAGCAGTTGCAAGGGATAACCTGAGATCCCTCAGAATTCCTCACACTGGGAGTTCCAGCTCTGGAAATGCTGCGTTGAAGGCTGGGATCTCCAGGTATTCTTACCAAGGGCTCAGTTATTTATTCTGTGTTTATTCCTGAAGCCCAGAGAGTTGTGGTTCTCCGTTTTGGTGGTGGCTCCGTCTTCCCCGAACTCCTCCCACGTGAATACAGCACCATCCTCTTGGCCTGGGCAGGCTGTGGGTGCCTGACCTCGTGCTGAAACAGCTGAATTTTAATAATCCTGTGTCACAGTTTCCAAGGAATCTAAAAGCCACTCTTTTCAGAGATTCCAGATCTTTAATATTTATTTGGATGCTGTGTTTGTGCTGCCTTAAAAGATGTGACCTTACTGGTTATCTTTCCCCTTGCTTGAGGGACCTTATCCTGTGTAGCTTTTGTATTTGTTCTGTGCCATATCCTCACGGTTTTTATGCCTTTCCTCTTGGATTTGGTGTTTGGGTCCCTCCCCGAGCACCGTGTCGGGGCTGGGTTCTCTTCCAGCCTGCAGCACTGCAGTGCTGTTGCATCAGTGCAGGGTTTCTGTCATCCCTCTCCTCCCTTGGCCTCCTCCCGGAGTGAGAACAGCCTGACGAGGTACCGGCAGCTCGGAAATGCAGCGTATTCCTGCTGCTGGTTCTGGAGCGAGAGCCTGGCACGAGGAGCAGAGCTGCAGAGCGTTTGTGGGCGGCTGCATTCGGGGGAACGAACTTCCTCGCAGCTCTGCTTGTCACGGGGGTGGGTGGAGGAGCGCAGGGGGCTCCACAGAGGGATGGGGAAAACCCTGCCAGGGGTCTGGGCTCCTTGGGGGCTGGAGGCGCTGGGGGCTTGTCCTCACCTGTGCCCTGCGCCCCTCCCTTTTCTTTTTGTCATCTGTGTTGTAGCTGATGCAAACAAGACCCTGTGCCTAACTCAAATATCAGAGAAATTGAACTTTTAGAAATTACTGTTGTGCTTGACGGAAGTATTTTTAAATTATTTCATTTTTATGGCCTCAAGTGAACAGAAACCCTGATAATTGATAGAATCATGGAATGATTTGGGTTGGACCTTAAAGGTTGTCCAGTTGCACCCCCTGTCATGGGCAGGGCTGGACCAGGTCACTCCAAGCCCCATCCAGCCTGGCCTTGGACAATTCCAGGGATCCAGGGGCAGCCACAGCTTCTCTGGGCAGCCTGTGCCAGGGCCTCAACACCCTCACAGGGAGGAATTTCTTTATGTAATTCTATATCTGTAGAATGAAAGGTGAGATTTGACTTCCCGTTGCAGAGCCATGATGTGCTCCAGAGCAGGAGAGGCAGGTAAGCCCAATGAGGGCTTGGTCCTACCAAAAGAGCATTTGGAATTCTCCTTGGACACTTGTTCCAGTGCTGGAGTCATTAAGGGAACTTCTCAGAGCTGGAGTAACACCTGGTAGGGCACCAAGGAGTGTTTTTTGGGAATGCTCAGCATACTCAGCTCACGTTGGTGCTGGTGCTGTCATAAACCCAGCCCCAAGATACTCCTGTGTGTACCAGGGAGTGCTTTGCTAAACGCCTTGTTAGCAGAGTGGGGAATGTGCTGGTACCCAGCCCTATCTGGACCCCTGGTCCAACTTGAGCTGGCTTGGAATTTTGTCTAAATTTTGGCTGAGAGCAGTGACTGGTCAAATTGTTTTTGCTGGAAAATCGTGGCTTTGAGGATGAAGTTGCTTTTCAGGATGTTTTTTATGGAGTAGTTTGTGTTCAGGAGGGCCCAAGTCGGGGTGGCCACCAGTGGGGCTGGGGGAGATCCAACAAGCTGCTCCCTGCCTGTCCCATAGAACTCGTTGAAGTGGCACCTTGGACGGTGACAGCTCCATCCCAGGGTTCAGCTGCGTCCAGCCTTGGCGTGCACACGCCTGGAGCTCATTTTGGGAATGAAAGCAGCAGGTCTGCTCCTCGTTCCTTGGGGGTTGGAAGAGCGGGGTTACCTGTGGCTCTGCAATGCTCTGTCCATGTGGTTGTGACCTTGTGCCTGTGTTTGCTCCCCGCAGAGCTGACCTGCCCGGGGTGCAACATCGCTAAAGAAGCTGCTGCAGGATGAAAAGATGGCAGCGCGGCTGCTCGCACCACCAGGCCCCGAGAGTTTTAAACCCTTCACTCCGGAGTCTCTGGCCAACATCGAGAAACACATCGCGGAGCTGAAGAAGAAGCAGCGCTCGAAGCAGGACAGCAGCCACCGGGATGACGATGAAGACAGCAAACCAAAACCAAACAGTGACCTTGAGGCGGGGAAGAATTTGCCTTTCATCTACGGGGACATCCCTAAAGGGCTGGTTGCTGTGCCACTGGAGGACTTTGACCCTTATTATATGACCCAGAAAGTGAGTCTGCGAGAAAGGAGTTGCTAAAGCGCCTTTTTCGTGGGAAATGACAGGTTTGGGTATGGTTTAAACAGAAGACAAAGAAAGGGAGTCTTGGATGGGGCTGGTTTAGTTGGTTTGCTTTCTTATATATTTTCCTGTGAGGTTTAATAGAGATGATATGATCAGTCTTTAAGGATGGAGCTAAGAGAACAAGCTCTGGAAACTAAAAATAGTTCAAGTTGTGCTAATGTGCCAATTTTAACCATCAGGGAAATAAGAAAAAAATAATTGAGGGGTAACAGAAAGGGTTTCGGTGTGTATTTCATCACTTCCATGGAATTCAGTCTGAAGTTGAAGGCTGTGAAGCACTGGGACACAGAATCAAGGCAAAAAAAGGAGATTAATTAACTTGCTTTCATCTTAATTTTTATTTTTCTGGAACTAAGGTGATGTGGCAGGAGGCTGGGTGTTTGAAGGGTGCTGAGGTGTTTGAAGAAATGGTTTCATGAGGGGAGCGGTGAGTTGGCAAACTCTGCTGGGGGTGGAGGGGAGGAATCCAATGGTGATGGAATGAGGAGTGTGGTCACTGATTTTTTTAGAAGCCTGAGGCTCTTCACTGTTTAATTTCATTGCTCTCATTGGTACAAGTTCAGTTGAGCCAGCTGAGACAGTCACTGTCTCAACGGAGGCTCAGCCATGCCACTGGGGGAGCTGCAGCTTGAGCTGTGTGGGTGACAGGAACTGGGATGTGGCTGTTCAGAGCTCAGGCAGAATTGGCTGCATGTGAAATCCGTGTCGTGGGTGACCAATGTTTGATGAGTTTTTGTTGAGACAGCCATTTGTGCTGTGCTCAGAAGTGACTCTGTGACTGGCAGGGCATCATTCACCTGAAACCAGCTGAATCTGGGGAATGATGGGTGTAACTGACCCTTCTTTGCTGCTTTTACACTGATTAATTTAATTTAGTGGTTGTTTCTTGCGTCAGGAGTGCTGTGTGCAGGTACTGACTGAGAGCAGGGCTGTGAAATTTGGGGACCTGTGTGTGTTGCATCCTGGTGCCCAGCTGGTATGGGCCTTCAGGAGATGGATTGCCAGGAGCTGCTGTGGGAAGAAGGCAGCTTAGTTATCCCCAGAAATACTTTTTATTTATTAAACAAATATTTTCTCTTTATTAAACCACTCTGGTTTTGGTGAGAGCAGGTCATTGAATTATGGAATGGTTTGGGTTGGGAGGGACCTTAAAGATCATCCAGTTCCACCTCCTGCCATGGGCAGGGACAGCTCCCACTGTCCCAGGCTGCTCCAAGCCCTGTCCAGCCTGGCCTTGGGCACTGCCAGGGATCCAGGAGCACCCACAGCTTCTCTGGGCACCCTGTGCCAGGGCCTGCCCACCCTCACAAGAGAACTCCCAAGGTCTCTTGACCCCTTGCACCCACCCACAGAGGTGTTAGGAAATGCCACTGTGGTCCCATTGGGAGAGTTCTGAAGCCTCTCTGTATCTGTGCAGTTGAAGGGGTGCTGTCTGTGGGAGAATTGGGCTGATTGATGATTTTTCTGGCTGAAGTAGGTGGGCAGCACTGCAGGGGCAATGGGCAGGGCCGGGCACTGGAGCACTGGGCAGAGCTCTGTGGTTCTCAACGTTCCACAGCAAACAGGAGGCAGAGGAAACCCCGTTACCCCTCCTGCTTCATCCGTCTCCATATTCGCCTCCCAACACAACGCTATAAATAAACCTTTCCTTTTTAGAGGAAAAAATGAGCTACATTCCCCTCTCTGAAGGCATCTGTCACATCCCTGGAAGCGCCGTGCGTTCCTTGTGGAGCCCCTGCCCGCTTGGATGGAGGGAAGGTTCTGGAGATGGGAGGCAAACCCACCCAGCCCTGCCAACTTCGTACGTGCTCGAGCAGGGCCTGGCTCTCCCCACAAACACTGCAATCACTGCTCTCTTCCTGCTCTGTCCATCTCTGTGTGGCAATGCCTCGGGTGTTCCTTGCTGCTCCCAACAGTCAGTGACTTTCCACAAAGAATTTTTTTTTAAGGCCATTAAAAAAAAAGGCCTTTTTCTCTGAATCATCAGGAATTGTGAATCTGCTTGAATCATGGGAAGTTTTCCAAGATTTTTTTTTCCCCTCTCCAGAAGGCTTTGCATCACAGGTCTCTGCTTTTGCGGCGTGCACAGGGACAAATCAGCCAGTGGCTTTTCCCTGCAGGAGGACACGGTGATCTTTGTTTGTCTAAGGAAACTGAAACTGTGCTTTAACAGAGCAGCTGAACCTCCCAGCACCTGTAAACTGATATGTAAAGGAGAAACAGTGTGACCTGGAAACAGAACCGGGGCACAGGGAGTCACAAATCCTGTGTGGGTCTGTAGCCCATCAGTGGGTCTGTCCAAGGTGCTGCTCTTTTCTCTGCTCAGTTTCATTTGACAAAATGGGAGTCACAGAATTCTAGAATCCTTGAGGTTGGAAAAGACCTCCAGGATCGACTTCAACCCGTAACTGATCCCCACCTTGTCACCCTGCCCAGGGCACTGAGTGCCACATCCAGTCCAGCACTGAGTGACACCTCCAGGGATGAGGATTCCAAGCCTCCCTGGGCAGCCCCTTCCAAGGGCTGACCACCCTTTCCATGGAAAAATTCCTCCTGATGTCCCACCTGAACCTGGCACAGCTTGAGGCCATTTCCTCTTGTCCTGTCCCGGTTCCCTGGGAACAGAGAGTTGTGGAGAGGGAGAAGGTCCCCCCGAGCCTCCTTTTCTCCAGGCTGAGCCCCCCCAGCTCCCTCAGTCACTCCTTGTGCTCCAAGTTCCCAACTCTAGACACATTCTAGCCCCTCAGTGTCTTGAAGTGAGGGCTAAGTCATGACTGAGGAGAATGTGGAATCCCTTTGCTCACAGGCAGCAGGTTTGGGAGATGCTTTAGCTCCTTTTTGTTGCTGTGTAAGGACCAGCAAGAATTTTTTCGTGATTCCTTGTTTTACAACTTGTAATGGCCTTCCAATTCCTGGCCTGAAGCACAAGGTAGGAGCAATACTTGCCCGTTTTTATTATGGAATCCCAAAACATTTCAGTCAAACTGTCCAAAAGGCAGGTATGTGAACTTCCTTTCTTTGTGCAGACAAAATTCAGGAAAACTCCCTGCGTGAGCAGCCCAACAATGGGAGCAGAGCAGCCTTGTGGCCTCATCTCCTTCAGTGCTTATTAAGCAAGACACTAGGACTGTCTTCCATTTCTACAACCTTACAATTTTTAAATGTTTTTCCATCTTCTACACCTCTCTTTCCTTCTGATCCATTCGTGGCCCAGCCCACCCCCTCCTACTAAACAACTCCTCTCCCTGTTCTTTCCCACTGAACGTGGTGTTTGCCAGGTTGTGGCCGTTTTCCTCCTTCCATTTCCCTCGGTAGGAATCTCTTCCTTCACCTGGAATGAGGTGAAGGTGCTCTGCAAAAACTCCACTTAGGAGGCAGCAGAAGGTCCCTGGATATTCTGGGAGTTGAGACTGTAGATAAGTTCAGGGATGGATTTCCCTGGGTAAAGGAAGACTATCCATACAGCCATGAGATCTGAGGCTGGGCTGGGCTGTCCGAGGTCACTCGTGGCTGCCAGAGAAGCACCTGAGGATCTCTCCCGAGCCTCTGTGCCAAGGGAGTGACTTGCAGCTTCATCAAGTCACATGCCAGGTTTGGAAATGGGCCCTCTGGGTCTAGAATGTCACCTTGGCCCAGGAAAATCACAGGGATGTGAGGGACCAGCTGCAGGAGGCACGTCTGGCTCTGGAATGTGCCTCCGGAGCCTTCGCCTGTGACTCTGCAAGGTCACCACACCATTCATGGGTTTGCATTTCAGTGAAGTCACCAAAACAGAGGAAAGAGTGGGAACCATCTCAAAAATCAGCTTTTTATTCTTATTTCTAGAGTTTCATTGCCTTTTCCAGGTCTTGAGTGCTTAATGGTGGTTTTTCTTCCACTCTGTCTTTCCACTTGGCTTCAATGGAGCAGGAAAAGGGAGCATGAAAGGAAAAGAGTGAACAAAGGAGGTTGGATTCCCTGGCAGTTGTGGTCTCCAGTCCTCTCCAGGTGCTGGAGGGAAGGCAGGGTGTGATGGAGCTGTTGGTGTTGTGCATCCAGGCATGCAGAGCTGGGATTAGGGAATGCCAAGTTCCTGTTCCATGGTCTGGGAGGTGAGGACCGCTGCCACTGCCCTTGTCCTGGCACTCCAGGCCCATGTAAAACAGTCTCTCTCCATCTTTTCTGCAGCTCCTTCAGGCACTGGAGGGCCACAGTTAGATTACCCAAAGCTTCTCTTCTGCAGCCTGGAGGGAGCTCTGCAGGTGGGGTCTCACCTGAGCAGGGCAGAGGGGCAGAACCCTCCTCCCCTGCTGCCCGTGCTGGGGACTCAGCCCAGGCTCAGGGGCTCCTGGGGCACCTCCAGCTCTCCCTCAGCAGCACCTGAAACCCTTCTCCCCAGGGCTGCTCTCAGGACTGATCCTGTCTGTGATTCTTCAGTCCACAGGGTGCCCGAGTTTCCTGTAAATTCATTTTCCAGCAGCTCGGGTGCCTGGCTCAGGGTGTCACCAGGAAGTCATTGCTTTCCCCGCTCAACGCCGAGCGTCAGGGCCGTCATCGTGGTGCTGCTGCAGGAATGTGCTTCCATATGTTCCGAGGCTGTTCCTAAAGCTGTTTTCTTCTGAAATCTCCTACCCACTCCTCCTCACTCCTCAGCCATTACAGAACTGCTCGGTGGAAAACCTGCAGGAAGCAGGAATGTTTTAAATTTTCCTGGAGCTGGAAGCATTCTTGCCATCCCTCAATCACTTCTGTTGCGCTCTCCAGCACAGTCATCACTTTGCAGATTGATTTAGAGAATTTATCTTTTGGGACCTTCCTTCTCTATATGAGACCTATTTCCAAGGTTTTGGTGGGTCCTGATGACTTGAAGAAAACTAAAGTGGGTGGAGTTTTTTCACAGCTCTAGCAACAAACAGAGACTTTGGGAAGTCCAACCAGGCGCAGCCATCCTTAAACTGACTTCAAAATGCCTTTTTCCAGGTATCACCTTCCTCTGAGTTTTGGGTTTTGCTTCAGCACATCTTAAAAGCTCTTAAGGATGTTCTTGGCCTGGATCCAGAAAATGTTTTAAGAGCTTGCAGCCATTTTGAAATGAAGTTTTAATATGTCAGCAGCAGAACAGAAAACTAAAAGACTGTTTAAATTGCCAAACACTTCTTGGCTTTTGGGCTTTTCTTTCTACTGAAGAGACCAAGTGGATATTTACTCAGGATTTTATAGGATACACAGGGGAATGGTGGATCTCAGAACTGTCGTAATCAATGAGCAGGCTGGTATTATGACACCTTATTGGCATGAAGGTTGTGCTAAAAGGCCCAGGGATGATGGGCATTACAGGCAGGAATAATTCAGCAAGTTTTATGGTCTAAAAGGAGAAATCTGGACAGAGCCCAGAGAGAAAACAAAGAACTGCCTTAGATAGTCACACAAGAGGTGAGGGACTAAGAGAGCAAGGAGAAGGTGGAGTTCATGTTTGGTAGGCAGTGGGATGAGAGCTCAGATTTCTTCAGGAAAGGGTGGTCAGGCATTGGGAGGGCTGCCCAGGGAGGTGGTGGAGCCTCTATCCCAGCAGCATCCAGGGAATGACTGGACGTGGCACTGAGCACTCCGGGCTGGGTGATGGGTCACAAGTTGGACTCGATAGTCTTGGAGGTCTTTTTCAACCTTGAGGAATGTGGGATTCTGTGGTATTACAGCAGGCAGTGCCGAATTTCCGAGTCAGTCCTTGTGAAAGAGCCGCTGAAGGCAAGTGTTCCCTGTGACCGTGTGCTGAGACAGAGGGCTCCAACCCTTGTGTGGGGCTCTTCCCATCCACCCTTCCTGGCTGAGTTTGTCTGGCTCTGAGTTTTGGGTTGTTCTGCCTCCATGAAGCCACACACGTGATGGTTTTACTCCTGGCTTGCTGGCTTTGGCTGAACGAGCCACAGGCTCCCACATGGGGATTTTTCCCATGGGAAATGGAGACACAGTGGAAACGGAGCCACTGCCCAAAACTGCTGGTGGGGTTTGGGAAATTCCTGTCTTCTTCCAGCTCACCTGGTCCCACGTCACGTTCAGCACAGTCGTGTTGGAGGTTTCATTGCTGAGAAGGTGTGGGAGAGTTGAGAAATCCACGTTGAACTGGGGACACAGCAGGAACCTGTGAGAATCCCGGTGGGATGAGTGTCTTCCTCCAGAGCAAAAAGATTTAAAAAGGACGGGGATGCGAGTCCTGGAAAGTTTGTGGTGTCAGGGAAGGAGGCAGAGCTGATTCTTAGAATTGGGTGTCCCCTGAGCACTCTGTAATGGCAATTTTGCAAAACTTTGGGCCTTTTAGAAGGTTGTTCCATGCCAAGGTGATCTGGTCATTAATTCTTGATGCTGCAATTTAAGAGCTGTCCAGGGTTGTCTTTAAAGTGCTTTTGATGAGGATGCATTAGTGGTTGTGCTAACGAACCTTCCTCTCTCGGTGCTGAACCACAATCTGATTTTGATTTCCTTTGCAAATAATTTACTGCTCAATGGTCTAATTTAGCCAAACGAGCTCAAATACGTTGTTTCATTGACGAGGATGGAAATGACAAATTTCCTAAGAGTGAGTCTCCTGGGGAAGCCTGTGTTGGCAGAGAGCCCTCATGGATTCCCTTGGGTTGGGCTCTGTGAGCTCGAGGCTGTGCCAGCCAGGGCTTGGAGACAGGAGTGAGTCCGGCTGTGCTCTGGGGCCGTCCTGGAGGGGATAAAAATGGGATGAACGGTGCCAGGGAAAGGACTTTGGCTCCTCAGTGCACACATATTGCTTTTTTCCCTCTGAGTCGGATGGTGGGTGCTTTGGCTGTGCTGGTGGGAAGCACCCACGGAGCCAGCTTGCCCGTGATGCTGCCGGTGCTCCAAGTGTTCCCTGCGGGGAGATGGACCAGCAGGATGCTGCCCCACGTTCACATGGATCATTCCACTGGTTCTTAATACAGAAACGGACCTGACATCCCAAAGATCTCTGTGATGAAAAGCAGTGAGACCCAGGGCTGTGCTGAGGGTCTGTGCAGCACAGGGCGGGCGCTGGGGATGGTGGGTGACCCCTGTCTGCTGGCCTGGGAGTCTCTGCCACCACATTTCCTCCCTGTTTGCCTCTCAGTCTCCCTTCCCAGGTGAGGTCATTGCCACAGCAGGGTTTGTTGTGGTTCTTTGGGAAGGAGGTACTTATCTGTGAACTGAGGCTGCTGCTCCAGGTCGTGGCGTGGGCTCAGCTGCCGGATCTGCTCCTCGGGTCTGCTCCTGAGGCACTGAGGAGCTCGGTTCTCATCCCTCAGGAAGGAAGGATGGTGCTGTGCGAGAGGAAAGTGGGGCTCGGCTGGGAGGTTTGGCTTCTGCCCAGTCGGAGGTCTCTAGTGGGATGTGGGATTATCCATGGTGTCCTGGTGGGTGATGCCCGTGGTGTGCGGGTGGGTTGTACCCTAATGAGAGCTTCATAAAGGAGATTATTCCAAAAATAACCTAACAGAAAATGCTGTGTTTCACCTTGGAAGCTGTTTGTCTGTTTTGTACAATTCCCGCTTTGATTTTCCTGCATTAACTCTCTCTCTCTCTCTCTCTCTCTCTCTCTCTATTTTTCTCTCTGCAGACCTTTGTAGTACTAAACAGAGGGAAAACACTCTTCCGATTTAGTGCCACACCTGCCTTGTACATTTTAAGTCCTTTTAATCTGTTTAGAAGAATAGCTATTAAAATTTTGATACATTCATATCCTTTTTATTACTGAGTTACCTTTGTGTATTCATTGAAAATCCCTTTCCTGTTGTCTTTTGCTCAGTTCACATAAATGAATGCCAGTCCAGCACCTGGAGGTGTGGGTTGGCCTCAGAACATACACAAAATCCTGGTTTTACTGGGTGGAAAAGCAGTTCTTTAGCCACATTCAATGAAGGAAACTTGTTTATTTTCCCTGTTCTTCCCTCAGTGCACACACATAGATGAGTTTTGGAACAGATGTAACTTGAGGCTGTGCTTCAGGTGAAGGATAGCTAGGCTTTAAGAGCTACTGAAATGGTTAAATTGAATTAAAATATAATTAAATAATACTAAAATATTATATAAAAATAAATAGAATTATTATCTGGAGAACAAACCACAGACACCTTGTCTGTAATTAGATACTGACTAATTTCTCGCTCTTTTGGCATCTCTAAAACATCCTTCTAATGGCAAAGCTCTTCCAAAATGTCCCATTGCAGGGCTTAGGGAGCTTTGGAAGCATCATCTGATGGTGTTATTAGGAGAAAAATAATGTATTTTATTGACTGAGCTGCTTCACCCTGTTTATTTATTTATTTTTAGAAAGTGGCTCTAAAATGGAAAGACATTCACATGGTTTGGAGGCTTCTGTAGTCTCCCTTCCTGTGTCTCAGGTGGAGGAAAAGCTTTTCCATCTTTTCGGAGTTGACTTGGGAATATTTTCATTGGCTCTGTGTTACCTCTCATGGCCTTTCCTCCCCCCGAGATGCACTGGGGGGATGTGAGTCTGCCAGGCTGAGCCCGAGGTGCTGCCGAGGGCTCTTGGCTCCTGATCCAAGGTCTGCTTGAGTCTCTTGAAGTATCTGTGGAAGTCAAACAGCATTTCACCACTCCACTAGTAACTCAGGAGTTAAAATACACTCAAACATCTAATCTAGAAACTGTGCTGCAACGCTCCCCTGCCACTTACAGCACCAGATCCCCAACACGCAGAGGGAGCAGAGATGTTTGGGAAAATTCCTATGGTTTTCCTAAATCCTGGTGTCTGTGGATTTCAGCACTGTAATAACAGAGAAGATATTTTGATGTCACTGAATAGCTGGGGACACATTTTCATTTAGGCCTCTGAACTGAATTGCTGAGACATAAGAGAAAATATAGCATTGATTTATATAAAACTAATTTTAAAAGTGTATTAAATTCATACATAATATAAAATTTATTGAATGGTGATATAGAATGCTGTTTAGGTAGTCATGTATGTTATATAGTATATAATATGTTATGTAGCATAGAAATAGTATATATAACACAGTATGTTAAAAATATATACATGTAGATATGTTAAAAAAAACCATTATATTTATATTTATGTTTATTATATATTTATATTTGTCTTTATAAATATAAGTCTATAATAAATATATAATAAATAGAACTATAATAGAAATACAAATATAATATAAATATAATTATAAATATACATATGAATATAAATATAAATATATATTAAAGAATATTTCCAATGACTGGTGGAAGCATCTCAGCCCTTTTTTGTAGCCCACAGAGAATAGCCTGGAAATGGTTGAATTTTCCTGCAGTCAGTGGGGACCTGAAGGGAATGTAAAGAGTCACCATGTGTCCCTTTGCTCCTTGACTTTGTCCCACAGTATTTAGCATGATCATTATGTGCACTATTTTGACCAACTGCGTATTCATGACTTTTAGTA
This sequence comes from Vireo altiloquus, assembly GCA_013396875.1. NCBI lineage: Eukaryota > Metazoa > Chordata > Aves > Passeriformes > Vireonidae > Vireo > Vireo altiloquus. Next base: position 339,171 of record VZRF01003181.1, read on the forward strand.
ACCCGCCCGAATGGTCAAAGAATGTGGAGTAAGTACGAATTGTTGCGTTTTAAGTCCCAAATCTTGTGTTTGTAAGAACCTCCCAGAACGCTGAGTTTGTTCCCTTGAGGACCCTGTTCCTCCCTGGGGATTTTTTGCATGAGCATGTTGTCTTTTGGAGCCTTTTATTTAGACAGAAGTGTCTGTAATTTGCCTTTTTTTCACGACTAAAAGGACATTTCCTTGTGACAGGTACACATTCACCGGGATTTATACGTTTGAATCACTCGTGAAAATCATTGCAAGAGGTTTCTGTATAGATGGGTTCACCTTCCTGCGGGATCCATGGAACTGGCTGGATTTCAGCGTGATCATGATGGCGTAAGTCGTGTTATTCCAGGGATTTGTGTGAACGGGAGGGGACGGGGCCTTAGGAAGAGGGTGAGTTTGGAAGGAAAAAGAAGATCGAGGAAAACTTACATGAACCCTCCCTGCAAGGTTTCTGTCTTGATTTTTTCAAGGAAAGCTTTAGCCTGATGAGATTTCAGCTCTAACCTCCAACAGCACAGAGTTCGTGGAGCTGTTGCTGCAAAAAATAGGATTTTCTGGAAATTGCCTTGATTAATACAAGATTTTAGGTGGTTCATGTGCCAGAGGGGCAGATCAGCACAGGAACCAAATATCTTTAAATTCCAGTCTCCACCACTCCTTCCCCCTTGAGCTGTGACTGGAGGTTGGACTGTGATTAACCCATTCATAATCCATTAATAACCTGTTAATAAGCAGTGGTTATTAACCCATTGCCCATGAAGTTGCAGTGTCAGAAAGGACACACTCGATTTTCCTTCCTCATTCCTTTCTCTTGTGCTGGATCGGGTTGATATTGAGGATCGTGGGCATGTCTGAGTCACGTCAGGAGATACACCCTAAATTCCTGGGTTTTTCCATATTGCTCTGAGCTGATCCTGGCTCAGACTTAGTCCCACTGATGGAAAGCAGTGCACTGGTACTCTCAAGTTGCTGGTGGAAGAATTATTTTTGCCCTTTGACACTTACTTTTGGAGTATCGCATGTGGCATGGTTGGGCTCCCTTATTCACCAGTGTCTGATGGAGCAGGGCTCGCAGAGGGAGGCTCAGGAGCTGGATGTCCAAGGGCTCAGAGTACTTGAAGTAAAATAAATGCTTTAATTGTATTTCACTGGATTCTGCACCCAAGTTTGTTGAATTTCCTGATTTTTTGCTTTTTCTGCATATCTTTTAGTTGTTTGCTTAAATTACATGCAGAGAGTTGAACATTGCTCATGAAAAGCCAGTAACCAGCAGCTCCCCAACACTTCAGTTTTACTTCAGAGCAGTCAGGGATCTGCTGTGCCCAGTGTGAACACCCAGCGTGGGTGCACACAGATCAAATCCAACCTGGGAATTGGCAATTCCTTTATTTCTCCAGAAATTACCAAATATCATCCCACCAGCTTTAAAGGGCCCAGGGCATTGGTCTGCAAGGAATGTCCTAAATCCCTCACTGGTCTCCTTAACCCTCTCCTTTCCAGAGGCCAGGCTTTTCCTGTAGGTTCTGGTACAATCCTTTTTGTGTCAAGGGCATTATTTAAACCCCATGAAGAGGGTCTGAGTTTTTTTAAGCTCTTGAGGCCTTTCTGCTCCAGGAAAAATCTTGAATATTGAGCATTTCTTTGCTTTTTCATACCAAGTTTCTCCCCACACAGCACAGAGGAAATATTCTCTAAGCTGGGGTTAAAATACAGCCTTGTTACTTTGCACTAAGCCTCTTCCCCCCTGTGTATCTTGGGTTTTTTATGTAAAAAGGGGAGAATCAAACCTTCCTGTGGCTCACAAACAGACATCGAGGCATAAAGGATTAAAAGTGGAGGATGCTAATTAAAATGAAGGATGCTAATTAAATTGAAGGATGTTAATCAAAGCAGAAGATGATTATGTTTTCTTAAAAACATGAAGTGAAGCGAATATACCTGAAACTCCCAATCTGAGGTGATCGTACAGTCATGGAATCATGGAATGGTTTGGATTGGGAGGGACCTTAAAGCTCATCCAGTTCCACCCCCTGCCATGGGCAGGAACCCCTCCTGCTAGACCAGGCTGCTCAGGGTGATGCCACCAAGTCTCCTCAAATATTTGGCACTTTTACAGTTGCCTTCTTCTGTAGAGATGGCAAAGTTTCACATTCTCTACAGGACTGTGTGAAGTTTGGGGCACCACAAAATGAAAAAGATCTAAAGCTGTTGGAGAGGGTCCAAAGCTGGGACAAGGGGATGGGGGAGGGCTGGAAGAGCGGCTGAGGGCACTGGGTCTGTTCAGCTGGAGAAGAGACTGAGGGGAGACTCATTGAGGGCTGCAGCTTCATCCCGAGGGGCAGCTCTGATCTCTGCTCCCTGGGACAGGGACAGGACACGAGGGAACAGCTGGAACTGGGCCAGGAGAGGGTGAGGTTGGAGATCAGGAAAAGGTTCTTCTTCCAAAGGGGGGTCAGGCACTGCCCAGGCTCCCCAGGGAATGGACACAGCCCTGCCAGAGCTCCAGAAGCGTTTGGACAGCACTGCCAGGGCTGCCCAGGGTGGGGTTGTTGGGGTGTCTGTGCAGGGCCTGGGGTTGGACTGGATGATCCCTGTGGGTCCCTCCCAGCTCAGGACACTCCATGATTCTTGGTGAGGATGGGTATCCAGCTGTGTACCTGGGCAAAGCTGGCTGCCGAGTGGAGAGACTTAAACTGTGTTTTGCCTCTGCAACTTTGTCTCTCTCTCTCTTTTCAATGCCAATTCTGAAACAATTTTAAATCACAAGCTGTTTCCTACAAGCAGACGATTTATGCAAAGGAAGGTGACCCCAACGGTGCCATTAACTCTGGTTTAATTCTGCAGGTATATAACAGAGTTTGTAAACCTAGGCAATGTTTCAGCTCTTCGAACTTTCAGAGTATTGAGAGCTTTGAAAACTATTTCTGTAATTCCAGGTAAGGCGGCCCCGGTTGGTGTTTAGCTGTCGGGTACAGGCCCCTGTGAGTGATGTATTGCTTTGTCTGTAGTTGTTGTTTTATTTTGGTGTGTGTATTGTCATGGTGTTTTTTGTGTGTGACCTCCCTCATTGCAGATATGTCACAGAGTTTGTGGACCTTGGGAATGTCTCAGCATTGAGAACTTTCAGAGTTCTCCGAGCTTTGAAAACTATCTCTGTAATTCCAGGTGAGAACCATTCAGCATTAAAGGCTGGGCTTGCGTGTGTCTTCTCTCCGTGTTTCACCTCCCCTCCTGCACTGCTCATTCCTCAGAAATGGCACTGGGTTTTTTTGGATGGGATTTGCAGTCTGTGTAACAAAGCAGTCTGAAATCAAGGCTCCTGGGCCATCAAATTGTGGGATGAACGGGCTATTACTCCATACTTCTCCATCCCTTTGTATGCACATTTCATACTGATCTCTGAAACTAAAGCCAGGCTTAAAAGTTTAATTCCAGATGAAAAGGATCAGGTTCCTCCTCAGGCTGAACAGTTTCTGGCTCAGGGACCTCCCCTCTTCTTGTCAGTGGTTTTGGAGCTGTTTTAGGAATAAGTTTCTAAAGCAAAAGAGCAAAACCCAACCAAGATTAAAACCTTTTTGCCTGTTTCCTGTGCCACCCAAGAGCTGGACTTGTCAGGACCAAAGCTGCTTCTGGACTTTTAATTCAGCTGGGTGTCATGGGGTGAGCAGTGGCCCTTCCTTTGTTGTGAGACAACAACCGTGGAGTTGTTATGGACTGAGAATCACAGAATTCCAGTCTGGTTTGGGCTGGGAGGGACCTTAAAGCTCATCTTGTTCCATCTCCTGCCATGGGCAGGGACACCTCCCACTAGACCAGTTTAATCCCAGCTCTGTCCAACCTGACCTGGAACACTTCCTGATCCTGAATTCTTGTACAGAAAAGCTTCATACACATGGTTTCACAGAAGTGCCCCTAATTCTAAGGTCAAGCTCAAGGCTCAGGTCTTACAGGCACTCTGACACCTCCAGCATTCTGGTCTCCAGGTGCTCACCCTGCTTCAAGACAGGCACCCAAAACAACTCCTCGATGAGTTTTGGTCTCACTTCCTTCGTGGTTTGAGCCTGTGGAGTTGTAGGACACATCCCTTCTGTCCCATCTCAGACTGCCAACCCCATCAGCTGTACCTGCCTGTTGTGCATGATGGTGATGGCGATGCTCTTATGTGGCACCTGCTTTCCTTGCACCCAACAAGAACGTGCTGGGGTGATGTTCCTATTGAGCCTTCCTTCGTGCTTGGTGTTATTTAAGAGCAAAAGGTCTTTGGTAATTGCTGTCAGCAGTGCACCGGGCGGGCCTGAAGGGCAGTTGTTATTCTCTCAGCCTGCACCAGAGAGTAACTGGCTTGCTCAGAGAGAAGCATCGATGTTCAAACCGGTTTTGCCTGTGTTTTGCTTTCTTAATTCTAGCAAAGTGGAGATGATGTGGCTTTAAGGAGCTGGTCACTGGCTGTGTGACAGACAGCATGCCTTGTGCTCCCATGGACGGGAGCAGAACAGCTCCGTTTTGGATCATTCTCTCCATGCAATCCAAAACCAATGGAGTTTTATTTCAAATGGCAGCCCAGGGCTTGGGGCTGAGCCCTGCTAAGTTCAGCACATTTTAATGTAATTTTTATTAGAGGGACAATTTGCTGCATATTTTGGTTGAATAAAGGGGATGATTTGCCACGCACAGCCAAGGGGGTCCTGTTTGGGTGTTGGGGACACTGAACATGCCTGAAATGCCAAAATTTTGGGGTTTTGCATCCGTTTCTGGGGGAGGATTGTCCAGGTGTGTTCCTGCAGCACGTGAGTGCAGCACAAAGCTTGCTCCCCTCCATTTTATTACAGCAGGAGGAATGTAAAGCATTTGAGTAATTGGCCTTTTGGGTTATTCAGTAGGAAAGCATAAAGTGTTCTTTATGGGTTTTACCACTAGCATTTTGCAGGGAAAAGGTGATTTTTAGAATACACTGAATATGAAAGTCTAAAGGGGTTCCCCTTCTGCTTCAGCACATGGAATGGGAATTTTAACTCTGTGCTGAGCTACTAAATGAGAAGCTCATTTTAGTGTTTCAAGTGCCATTTACATCTTCTGTCAATAATTGGAATTAAGGTGTGTTTGAGACAAGGTAAAAATGGGAAATATTACCAGAATTTGACATGCCATGGACAAAATTCTGTGGTCTCTCTGGATCTGTGTGGCAGGAGCAAACTCTGACACCCATGAGCTAAACCACCAAAATATCCCTTCTTCCCGTTTGGTGGGAAAACTCTACGAAACCGTGATGGTGTCAAGAAATTTTCTATATTGGCACTTGAATTCTTACATTTTAATTGCCTGATGCCACGTGGGGATGCACCTGGGTCACACCTGCATTCCACAGGATCCAGGATTCCAACCTGGGTCTGCAGAGCGTGAGGGCGATGGCTACAGCTGGAAGCTGTTGGAGCTGTGTCTGTTGAAGTGTTCCCAGTCTGTGCCTGGACTGGGATCTCTCCTGCTACCAATCTCGCCCTGCTTCCGAACCCCCTTCTCCTCACCCACCTGGGAGAGAGCAGCATCCAAAGCAGGAACCCCAGTGCTGATGCCCGTGGGTGCATGTGCAGAGCAGAGCAGTGGGATGAGCATGGCAAGAGGTGCTGGGGGTGATGTGTCTGCCAGAACAGCAAAAAACCTGCTCTGCCTTGGAGCATCCGTGAAAAGTTTGGACAGTGGAAGTAAATGACTCTTCAAAATAGAATTCCTTTTTAAGGAATGCATCTGCAAGCATTTGTTTTCGAGTCTTTATGTTCCTGCTACGGGTCTAACCTCTGTTGGTCTACAAGGCTTTCATAGAAGAAGGAGGTTGGAAGGGCCCATGGTTTCTGGTCCAAGATTTATTCCAAAATGTTCATGGGTTCTCAGATGGAACCTTGGATCTGACTGACCCCAAATCCAGCTGTGATTTTTTTTTTTCTCCTTCCCCCCTTCACTGCTTATTTATAAACCACAGAATCATCCTACTTAACACCAGAAAGGCTGATTAAAGGGGCCCAATTCGATATTGCTTCTGCATGCAAAATTCTAGCTGGTTTAGACCTGTCGCCTAAAAATTAATTCTGAGTTCTCCCCACTCATGGGTTTTGTCTCTCATGGACCAGACTGGTGTGGGAAACCAGCAGGATCCCTGGTTTAGGCCTGAACTTACTTTTGGTCCTGAGCCTGTTAAGGATCCCAAGGGCCTTAGTAAATCCCAGAGCACCAAGGCTCTGGCTGAAATCCTGCCCTGGCTGTAACCAAACCCACCACTGGAAGGGAAGATCCTGCTCCTGTGAGGGAAGGGAAGTGCTGAGACAGTTTAGTTGAGCAGGAGAAACCCAAGATGTGGAGAGTCGAAGGTATTTGATCTCTGTAAGCTGTTGTAGCCTGTGCCAGTGAGCTGGGCTCAGCCACGAGGGGTTTTGTGGCAGCATGTCCCGGTTTGATCCTTGTTGGCCAAACCGCGTGTTTGGGGAAGCGATTCCCCACGTTCCGCAGCCTTGCTGCGAGGCTCAGGCATTCTCAGGGACAAACGTTGGAATTTTGATTTGTTCTGGCTGTTCCTCACTCCCCGGTGAGCTGGCTCCTCCATCCCAGCCTTGGGAAAGCTGACCACACACGGCAGTTCCCAGGAACCTACACTGTTTATAGCCACAGCCTTTCCCACCATAGAGTCGTTTGAAGGTACTGTAATAAATTGGATTTTCGGTGTGTTTTCCTTCTACAGGAGTGATCTCTAGTCTTGTTTCTTTCTCCACAGGCTTGAAGACCATCGTGGGTGCCCTCATCCAGTCTGTGAAGAAGCTGTCGGATGTGATGATCCTGACAGTTTTCTGTCTCAGTGTCTTTGCCCTCATTGGGCTCCAGCTGTTCATGGGCAATTTAAGGAACAAGTGTGTGATTTGGCCAATTAATGTGAACGAGACCTTCCTGGATAATGGCTCCAGGGGCTTCGACTGGGAGGAATACACCAACAATATGTGTAGGTATTTCTACAGTGAGGCTCCCTAAAACCTCCTGATTTGGCTCAATGCAGCCCAGGAGTTCCAGCGTGGCTCGTGCCGTGGTGTGTCTGCTTTTCACAGTAAAAATCCCTCGTGCAGAAGTTTTTCAGGTTGGTTTTTTTTTTAATCTGGCCTTGTTGAGATGATCCTAGTTGAGTTCATCCTTTAGAAGGGTTTGGATGTGCTCTTTTAGCTAAATAATCTGCCCAAAAAATATTTTTACTGATAAATTTCTCAGCAATGGATTTGGGGCGCTCTTAAGTTAAGGTTTTAATAGTCTGTGAAATCCTCTGACTCCATATGTGTGTGAATGTAATCTCTTCTTTTTCATCTTCAGCAAATTTTTACATCATTCCTGGCTCCGCTGACCCTTTGCTCTGTGGTAACAGCTCGGATGCAGGGTGAGTACTGAGCTTCATTAACAATCAGTGATCACTGATGTGTGGCTAAAGCTGGCAAAATCTTTGGAATATTGCCTGTCACTTCCTCTGTTGGTTCTGGTGTTATTTCACCAGGCTTCAAATTTCTTAACCTAATTATGAGTCCATTGCTAATGCAGTTTAAGTGCCATTTTCCCTGTCAGGAGGCAGGTCTGGCTCACAGTGGTTGCCCATGGCATTATTTCCCTCTGAATCCAATCTTAAGGATCATCAAAGAAGGGTGGATGGAGGCTCAGAAGTGAGAACTTGCCACGTGCTGTTGGTTTTCCACCCTGACCTTTAGCTCTGAAGACCCTTCTGGCCAAAGCTCCTGCTCTGGGCTCTGTTGGGGGAAAAGCTGCACGTTGCAGCATCTCGTTTCCAGAGGACAAGGATCACGGGGCTTTCCTGAAATCCTGCCTCTCAGTCTCCTTGTCTGCTGTCCTTACTTGACATGTTTGTTGGGAGAGCGCTGGCAGTAAGCATGGAGAGCCCTGACCTGGCTGTTGTCCCTCCCCAGCCAATGTCCAGAGGGATACACGTGCATGAAGGCAGGACGGAACCCCAACTATGGCTACACGAGCTTTGACACCTTCAGCTGGGCTTTTCTGGCTTTATTTCGCCTTATGACTCAGGACTTTTGGGAAAACTTGTATCAATTAGTAAGTAAACACTTTTGCTTTGGTGTTGCACGTGGTGAGAATTTGGGGATAAAACAGGAAAGGGAAATGTGAGAAGCTTTCTTTTATTCCTTCTCTCTGAAAGAGTGAGTGCAAGTAAAGCTGCATGGTGAGATTTTTTTGGGGGGGAGGAAGGGGACATTACCTTTCAGCAGGTGGTAGACTTTAAGTCCAGAAGGGAAGGTGGATCCAGCTGAGCTGTGAATTAACTCAGGAGGCACCTTAGCACTGGCTGCAGGAGGCTGTGGGTGTTCAGCTCTGCTCACAGAGGGTGCTCGGGCTCTTTGGAGGGCAGAGAGTTTTCTCGTGACCTGAGGGTGCTTTGGGGACCTTGCTGAAACGGCTTTTTCTTGATTTGGTTTGTTTTAAGGGAGTCTGGGTGTTGGGTTTCACACTGTTCCTCCAAATCCTTTTCAGTTTGTATCCCTTGGATGTTCCCTTAAGTGAAGAAGGTGGATGTCACCTTTTGTGTTCATGGCTGAGGAATGTGCAGTGTCTCAGCGCTCTGCAGGGGAAATGCTGAGCTGTGAAATATTCAGCACTGCTGGATTTTCTTAGAAACATTCAGGTCAAGAAACTTGGGATCGGCTCATACATCGGGTGTCAGGGAAGCCTGAAATTGCTTCCCTCCCCCTTTTCTAATCCCTCTGTCATTCTTTTCCACTTCCAGACTTTACGAGCGGCAGGAAAAACCTACATGATCTTCTTTGTGCTGGTGATCTTCGTGGGATCGTTCTACCTGGTGAACCTGATTTTGGCTGTGGTGGCCATGGCCTACGAGGAGCAGAACCAGGCGACGCTGGAGGAGGCAGAGCAGAAAGAGGCGGAATTCAAGGCCATGTTGGAACAATTGAAAAAGCAACAGGAGGAAGCACAGGTGAGAAAAAAGGAAATTCCTCCTTCTAACGGTGGTGAGGCCCTGGCCCGGGTTGCCCAAAGAAGCCGATTTTGCTGCCTGCACAAGTAGACTATAAAATTTTGAACAAATTCTGGCTGCAAGTTTCTTCCAAGGAGAGAATAAACATCTCAGTTCTGCCCCAAAGTCTTTAACTGAGATGCATTAAGCCAAACTCTTTCTTAAAGCAGAAAATGGAGCATTAATCCTGGAAAGATGTGATTTATTTTTCCTTCCCTTGCCTGCACCCTCAGGCCGCCGCCATGGTCACCTCGGCCGGGACAGTCTCTGAAGATGCTGTGGAAGATGATGGTGGGGGGAGGATGTCTCGGAGCTCCTCGGAGATTTCCAAACTCAGTTCCAAGAGTGCCAAGGAGCGTCGAAACAGGAGGAAAAAGCGGAAGGACAAGGAGCTGTCGGAAGGAGACGAGAAGTGTGACAATGAGAAGGTGTTCAAGTCGGAATCTGAGGATGGCATGAGGAGGAAGGCGTTCAGGCTACCGGATAACAGGCTGGGAAGGAAGTTTTCCATCATGAACCAGGTAGCTTTCTGTTCCTTCACTAATGTTTATGGTTGCTTGAGGTCAGGATAATAGTCTGCTTTAGATTCCCATTGGCACCTCGAGGGATCTGCCCGCTGTCCTCACCTCTGCTGGGTCAGGAGAACACTTAGGGCCCGAGTTTATGACCCTCACACACACTTTCCCTGGCAGGAATTGTTCCTGAGGAATCCAGCCAGGTAGCTCCTCCACTGAGACAGCCCAACCAGCCAGGAGCGAGCAGCTCTCACAGTGCAGCCAGCGTGTGAGGGCTGATGGTCTGTGCAGACCTACAGAGGGAGGGGGACAGACGGAGAGAGACTGTTTACAAGGGCTTGGAGTGCCAGGACAAGGGGGAATGGCTTCCATTGCAGAGGACAGGGTCAGATGGGATATTGGGAAGGAATTCCTCCCTGTGAGGGTGGGGAGGCCCTGAGGTTGCCCAGAGAAGCTGTGGCTGCTCCATTCCTGGAGTATCCAAGGCCAGGTTGGAGAGGTCTTGGAGCACCCTGGGATAGTGGTTCCAGCCCCTAATGGCAGGGGGTGGAACTGGACAATCTTTAACGTCCCTCCCAATCCAAACCATTCCTTGATTCTGTGAAACCACCCCAGCAACCCTTTGTGTCCGTCCTTCTCACTCTGTTCCTTCCCTTCCCCCCCAGTCTCTCCTCAGCATCCCAGGCTCCCCTTTCCTCTCCCGCCACAACAGCAAGAGCAGCATCTTCAGCTACAAGAGCCGGTTCTGCGACCCGGTCTCGGAGAACGAGTTCGCCGACGACGAGCACAGCACGGTGGAGGAGAGCGAGGGCAGGAGGGACTCACTCTTCATCCCCATCCGCGGCCGCGACCGGCGGAGCAGCTACAGCGGCTACAGCGGCTACAGCCAGGGCAGCCGCTCCTCGCGCATCTTCCCCAACCTGCGCCGCAGCGTCAAGAGGAACAGCACCGTGGACTGCAACGGCGTCGTGTCCCTCATCGGCGGGCCCCCCTCCAGCATGCCCGGCGGCCGCATCCTGCCCGAGGTAGCTGCCGAGCGCAGTGTGAGGAGGTCCCAGAGCAGACCTCCTCCTCTTCATCATCTTCCTCCTCCTCCTTTCCGAGCAGAGCGGGATCCCAGCGGGATGGGTCAGTCCGTCTGACCGCCGGCCATGCCGTCTGTGCTGATAAACACCCTGAGCTTCCGGCGCCCATTTCCTTCCTTCCCTAACTTGACAGCCCACCTCCTTCCCCTTCAGCTTGCTGGGAAAAAAAGGCTTGGAATCGAGTCCTTAATTAAAGCACTATTAATAGTAGGAACCTTGGTGTATGTTGGGGCGATTCATGCAGAGCTATTTAAAGCTGGGGATGGGAAAACCAACCCAGTTTTTAAAGGTAGTTGTGAATATCCTCCCCAATAAGATAAAATATTTGAGGATTAAAGGGAAAAGCAAACAATCTTTTCACTCTCACTAAATTCATGGGGCAGCTGTTAGGAAAAGAATGCGTTTGTAAAATATTCTTCTTTAATTGTTGAATTCTCCTTGACTGTGGCTTTTTGTAATTAATTTTTGAATTAATTGCTTTTGAGAAACCTTTGAGTGGATCAGCATTTCAGAGTGCAGAAGAGAAACAGAGCCCCAAACACAGAATATCAGTTAGTGGGGCATAGAAGAATCTGGATCCAATTGAAACAACATCATTTGAGAGAGACCTAAAACAATTGTTTCTGAGGAAATCTGGTTACCAAGCTTATAAATTCCAAGCTGGTTTTTTTAGTTATTGGAATTCTTACAACCCGTTTGACCCTAATTAGTCGTGTTAAGCACCATTTACCTACCTGGCTTTGTTCTTCCTTAGTCAGCACGTTAATACAGTGTTTTGCTTCAGTGTTTAATTCTCTTTCTAACAGAGCATGGATGTGGTGGGAACAGCGACCAGCACAGTGCATGTGGAGAGAGAAAGTAGTAATTAGCACTTATTGTACTAACTCTGTGTGGAGAGACAAAAAAATCCCAGTTATCTGTCAGTATTCAGGATTTTCTGTGCCTGGCAATGCAGAGCCAGAGGGAAACTGAGGTGCATGTGGAAGTGTCAGCTCTGAATGAAGGGGAGCGAGGTGATCCTTCCCAAGGTGGAGCCTCGTGGCTTTATGTCCCTGTTGTGCCAGAAAACCAACTTCATCCTGGGCCAGAGTGGGAGGAATCCCCATGAGTTCTCCTTGTTGTGCCCGAGCTTCTTTTAGTCTAGTTTTTAGATGGAGATTTTGAAATAAATGCTGATACTGTCAAATTATAAACCTTATTAATTTATGTGGCCCAGATGGGGCTGGTGTGGAATTCTCACTCTGACCAACAGGTTGTAAAGTGGCTGGCAAAAGAGTCACTGCCCATCTGTTTGGCTGTAGTACAGAGGATAAATTACATTGTATGTAATTAGAAATGTTCTCTAAAATATAGTCCCTAATTTGTCTAAGGCTGCAGAGCATTGATCCAGCAGAAAAAAGGGCTCGAGTTTTGGTTTGACCACTTATTTTAGGAAGGTGGGAAGGACAGAGGGATGTACAGAGTGTAGAAAATACAGAACATGGAAATACAGACTAAGTACTGCATTTCTGGGCTGAGATACTGGGAAGACTCGAGTCTGTATTAATCATCATCTGAATTTTTCAGGGTACTACTGAAATCGAAATTAGGAAGAAACCTGGCGGGTCTCTCTTGGTCTCGATGGATCAGGTGAACGCATCCTATGGAAGGAAGGATCGCACCAACAGTGTCATGACAGGCTTGACCAACACCCTTGTTGAGGGTAGGTGTGATTTTGGGATTAGAGGATAGGGCTCATGGGAGACCCTTGAGCCTCTTCCAACACCTGAGAAGGGGCTCCAGGAGAGCTGGAGAGAGACTTTGGACAAGGGCCTGGAGGGACAGGACAAGGGAGAATGTCTTCCCACTGCCAGAGGGCAGAGTTGGATGGGATATTGGGAAGGAATTGTTCCCTGTGAGGGTGGGGAGGCCCTGGAACAGGGTGCCCGGAAAAATTGCCCCATTCCTGGAATTGTCCAGGGTCAGGTTGGGCAGGGCTTGGAGGAAACTGGTCAGGTGGAATTCAGCTCCTCATGCTTTAGAGCAGTACGTATTCATGCATGGTTTTGCCTAAATCTGCTTCTTTTGGATCTTTATTAATAAAGAAGTATTTATTAGACTTTATTTTACTTGGTTTTGCATCCGGATTACGTAGAGATGGAAGTAAAGGCAACAAAGAGTTGTAACTTTACGATAAAGAGAACGCAGTGTGGGGATTAGAGGAGAGAGGCAGTGTCAGGTATGGGTGTTCTGTCATCTCCCAAGCACTGGAGAGACCTTCCTTTGCTACAGCCCGTGGGAGAAAAGGATTGGAGCTACACTGAGAGCTGCAATGTGACAGCTGTCAGAAAAGAAAGGGACTGTTGGATGGTGGGAATTCTGGAATGGACAGCACATGGAGATGAGATTTCCCAATATGTTATGCAGGAGCCAGCAAGAATTTGTGAACAGCAGCCACATGCGGTTGATGATCTCAAATTCCTGCTGTCTCCTGCAATAAAATTGTATGAAAACTAAATATACTTAGAAACAGAGCAGGGTTTTGCTGCCGCTTCCCTCCTGCGCAAACGCCTACAGGCTCCAGTGCCATGGGCCTCTTTTTAACTTCAGAAATTCCAAGGCAACTAAATACTAAGCAACCAGAGAACCAATGGGAAGGGGAGCACAGTGGTCCTTTCCCTTCCCATAAAAAATAAAAGTTGAGGGTGCACAGCTGCAAAGCCTGGCTGGAACCAGCAAGTCAATAAATGGGGGCAACTCCTCATTGGGATTTTTTTTTCCCTAAGCACTTGAGATAAGGCAGTGTAAAAAAAAAAAATGGACGCAGCATCGTGTTTGATTTTTGTAAATGGATGTAGTTAGTCTTAATCAGGTTATTCCTGTTGAAAATCCTTCGCAGCATTATGTCATCTCTTTCCTCTTTTAGACCGTGTCTGTGTTCAGCACAGAATTCATCTCAGTTATTTAAAAACTGGCACCAAAGGCAGTTTGGAATCTAACTTTGATTTTAACTGTTTTACCTTGATCAGTTCCGAGTTAAATATAGCCCTTCCTTCGGAATAATTTGCATTGAATCATCCTGGTGGGGCTGAAGCACAGGGTTAGAACTGCAGCTGTGGTGACCTGGTGCAGGTGTCGTGTGGGGAAAAAGGAGAAGCTCAGTAAAATCAGAAAATCCCAGAACCCAAGAACCCTTGAGGCTGGAAAAACTCCAAGGTCATTGGGTCTAACCTGTGACCAATCCCCGTGCTGTCACCCAGATCAGAGCACTGAGTGTCACATCCAGTCATTCCTTGGACACCCCTGGGGATGGGGACTCCAAACCTCCCTGGGTGCCCCTTCCAAAGCCTGACCATCCTGATGTCCAACCTGCCCACAAACTTGACCCAGCTCTTCTCTGGTGTCACCTCCATGGCCATTTTCACGAGGTTCACAGTTTTGTAATTCTTCAGCCTCAGAGACAAAGCCTGAACTCTGTTTTGTTTTGTACCTGTAGAGCTGGAAGAGTCCCAGAGGAAGTGTCCCCCTTGCTGGTACAAATTTGCCAATACGTTCCTGATCTGGGAGTGCCACCCATACTGGATGAAGCTGAAGGAGATTGTGAACTTAATTGTCATGGATCCTTTTGTTGACTTGGCCATCACCATCTGCATCGTGCTGAACACGTTGTTCATGGCCATGGAACACCACCCCATGACCCCCGAGTTTGAACATGTGCTCTCCGTAGGAAATCTGGTAAGAGAGCAAGTGGTAAACACTCCCTATGGATCTGCTCCTGCTGGGATGCCTGGCTTATTGATGTGGGTTTAGACTTAGAATAAATGGCATTGGCTTAGCCTGAAGATCACAAAATAAGCAAAAATGACTCTTTGCCTGTTCTTTGTCTGTCTCTCCTCGCCACTCCAGGTTTTCACTGGGATTTTCACAGCAGAAATGTTCCTGAAGCTCATTGCAATGGATCCATACTATTATTTTCAAGAAGGCTGGAACATCTTTGATGGGTTTATTGTCTCCCTCAGTTTAATGGAGCTGAGTCTAGCAGATGTGGAAGGACTTTCCGTGCTGCGATCTTTCCGATTGGTATTCCATATTCCGGCTCTTTTTCAATGTTGTTATCCTGGAGCTACCACAAAGCTTAGAATCACAGAATCATGGAAGGGACCCACAAGGAACATCCAGTCCAGCTCCTGGCCATGCACAGACACCCCAACAATCCCACCCTGTGCCTGAGAGCCTTGTCCAAATGTCCTTTGAGCTCTGGCAGCCGTGGGACCCTGTCCATTCCCTGGGAGACTGGGCAGTGCCCAGCCAGGGGAAGAACCTTTTCCCAGCCTATCCCTTCCCTGGCACAGTTCCAGCTGTTCCCCTCACATAAGGAATTTTTCACATTTATATAGGACAAGGGATGACCCACATTTTTCTGGGTTTGGGGAGGACAGAGTTTGAGCGGTGCCATTTTTATGGTCTCTTCTTTCTTCATGACTGCTCTTTACGAGGTCTGAGCAGCAGCTTGTTGCATTTGGGCAGGGAAGGGTGGCCTTTCCCTTGGGAAGGGAGATCAGCTTGTGGGGAATGACTAAGTACAAAATACGCAAGCCCCAGTTTCCAGAAAGGTTAATCATCTTCTGCTCCCTGCGACCTCAGCAGCAGAAGCATGGACTTACCTTTACATAAAATACAAGTCAGTTGTTGTTTAGGAAGTTCTGCTTGATTTTCCCCTTTGTTTAAGATTTGTCTGTTCTGTTTCGGTTTTTTTTTTGTAGCTGAGAGTCTTCAAACTGGCCAAGTCCTGGCCCACTCTGAACATGCTGATAAAAATCATTGGTAACTCAGTGGGTGCCTTGGGGAATTTGACCTTGGTGCTGGCCATCATCGTGTTCATCTTCGCCGTGGTGGGAATGCAGCTCTTTGGCAAAAGCTACAAGGAGTGTGTCTGCAAGATCAATTCGGAGTGTGAGCTACCCCGCTGGCACATGCACGATTTCTTCCACTCCTTCCTTATTGTCTTCCGTGTGTTGTGTGGGGAGTGGATTGAGACCATGTGGGATTGTATGGAAGTGGCAGGACAGGCCATGTGCTTGATTGTCTTCATGATGGTCATGGTCATCGGAAATTTAGTGGTCAGTAAATGGTTACTGATGGGCTTTCTTGGTTGCCTCTGGGTGGGGTAGAACTTGGGGAGACCCCAGGATGAGGGAGTGATGGTTTGTGAGTCTGTTCCTGCTCTGTTGAGGCCCCTCTTGGCCTTTGATGTATCAACAGTCCCACAGACTTTGGTAGCACGGTGTTAAAGAAGTTCTTTGCTTGATGAACGCCTTAAACAGTTGCCCGTAAAGAAAGCATTTTGCAATAAAAGCTGAAGGTATGAAACCCTCAGTCAAAGGGGACAGACCTACACCTGACCTGAGGGGCAAAAAAAAGCTAAAAGAAGCAAAACCTGGCATTTTAATTGCCGGGAAATTAAATAATTTGGTGCACAGGGGAAGGTCCTGAAGTGTTAAAATGAGGATGGAAGTTTCTTCTAAAACCTGCCCACTGGCTCAGTCATGAGGCACTGTCGTGTGCAGGAATCGGCTGTGAAACTGCACGGCCTGTTGTGTGGGAGGTTGGACTAGATCATGGTGGTTCTTTCTGGCCTTAAATTTTGTGAAGAAAAGTCTGTGGAGGAAAATGTGAGCAAGAATGAAGTCACATGAGCAGTCACAATTCTTCCAAGTAGTTGTGAGCTCTCTCCGAGAGGTCCTGTCTTGCCAGAGGGTTTTGGTAAAATAAGTCTTGGGGATGGTCGCTAAATGTGGGCAAGGAAATAGAGCTGGGAGTGATCACTCGAAATGCCAAGATTTTCCCCATTTTCTTTGAGGCAGCGATTAAATCAGTAAAGCTGAATTTAAATCCCGTGGGGATTAAATCCCTCTCTGCCATCTGCAGTCTGGATCCTGGAAGGGGCTCTGTTCAGGGACCCCTGGGCCTCCTCAGAGCCGTGTGCTGCACCAGGGTCCCTGTTCAGGGATCTTGTTGAAGCATCAGGGTCTCATACCTTGAGCCTTGGGCACCTGGATAAGTTTGTGGGACACCAGAGCTGGTTTTCAGTGGTGTTTGGGGATGGCTCTGCAGCATCAGCAGGGCTCGGGTGCCGAGTACCTGTGGGAGCACCCGCTCTGTGTGTCAGTCCAGCATCACCTCTTCCCTTTCAGGTGCTGAACCTGTTCTTGGCCTTGTTACTGAGCTCCTTCAGCGCGGACAACTTGGCAGCCACGGACGATGATGGGGAGATGAACAACCTGCAGATCTCAGTCATCCGCATCAAAAAGGGCATCGCCTGGACCAAGGCAAAGGTGAGGGAGTTCATGCAGACTCACTTCAAGCAGAGAGAGGCCGACGAGGTCAAACCCTTGGACGAGTTGTACGACAAGAAGGTGAACTGCATTGCCAACCACACTGGGGCCGACATCAACAGGGACATCGATTACCAGAAGAACGGCAACGGCACCACAAGCGGCATCGGGAGCAGCGTCGAGAAGTACATCATCGACGAGGATCACATGTCCTTCATCAACAACCCCAACCTCACCGTCCGCGTCCCCATTGCCGTGGGGGAATCGGATTTTGAAAACCTCAACACAGAAGATTTCAGCAGCGATACGGATCCCGATGGCAGCAAAGAGGTGGGATGAAGTGCTAAAAATTCATTTCCAGCGGTTTAGCCCACTGTGAGCGCCTGGAAACCTCTTGGCAGGGAGAACTGCCTAGTTCCAGCACAAAACTTGTGTTTATGTTACGGTGTTGTCTTTGCACTCAGTACAGAAGTTTCTTGTGCTGGTATCTCTATAGAAAGCCACAAATACTTACACAGTGTAAAATATCTATAATCATAGAATGGCCTGGGTTGAAAGGGACGTTAAAGATCATCTAGTTCCAACCCCCCTGGGCCATGGACAGGGGCACCTTTCATAATGTAAATACTTAATCCTGTCTGTCTAAGCTGGGTCAGGATCTCAGTGATTAAAGTGAGGAAAACACTTTGATTACAGTAAATGTGGTGAACAAATGGCTGAATCACCACGAAGTTTGATATTTGTCGGGAGCTGGTCATTGATAGGATTGGGGTTTTGTGTTGCAGAAACTTGACGAGACCAGCTCCTCTGAGGGCAGCACCATTGATATAAAGCCTGAAGTGGAAGAAGTCCCTGTGGAGGCACCAGAGGAGTACCTGGACCCAGATGCCTGCTTCACAGAAGGTGAGAGGGGAGTGAAGGAAGAGGCTTTTGGGATGTTCTGGGCACCAGTCTGCTGTAAGCTCACCTTAGGGTTAGGTCAGCCTGGATCAGGGCTGGCTCTCAGCTTACCTCAAGGCTCTTCATGGATGCTGGTGAGCTAATTTAGAGGAATTTGGGAAGTGAAGCTGTCAGAGATGCAGCTGCCATTGCTGGGATGTAGAGCATAGAATCGTGCCATAGTTTGTGTTGGGAGGGGCCTTAAAGCTCATCCCAATTCCACTCCCCTGCCATGGGCACGGACACCTCCCACCATCCCAGGGTTGCTCCAAGCCCTGTCCAGCCCGGCCTTGGACACTTCCAGGGATCCAGGGGCAGCCCCAGCTTCTCTGGGCACCCTGTGCCAAGGCCTGCCCACCCTTGCAGGGGGAATTTCTAAAGAATTATAGGTGAACTGTAGTAGAACAAGATGATTTTTGTACAGCTGATGCCTGAAGTACTTAGAAGCAGAGTACTTTTCCTTTCTTGTAACTGGCCTCAATGTCTTTCAAGAGCTGATCCATTACAGGAATTCCCATGGCAAAGATGCTTTAAATGGTTCAAGGTTATTTTATCAGCAAGTTTTCCATTTGTCTCCTCAAGAGCATGGACCTCACCAAATAGAACGAGCTGATCTGTTCCCAGATGGGTGTTAATTCTGGTGCCCGGACACAGAAGTGGAGAAACAATCCCGAAATCCTCAAGAATGCAAAAGTTTTAACCAATACTCAGCATGTTTCATGTCAGTGGCATCAAAACTGCTTCTAGACAGTGAGAATTTAATGTTTTTACCTTAAATCCTGTGTCACCTGAGTGAAGGTGTGCCCTGTCCCTGTTACAGGTTGTATGCAGCGCTGCAAGTGTTGCCAGGTCAATATTGAGGAGGGGCTGGGAAAGTCATGGTGGACCTTGAGGAAAACTTGTTTCCTAATTGTGGAGCACAATTGGTTTGAGACTTTCATCATCTTTATGATCCTCCTGAGCAGTGGTGCTCTGGTGAGTAAAATGTGTGTAGTCCAGAGGTGTTGAGCTCGGGGACATTTAATTGCATACAGGAAATTTTGGGGAAAAGCAAACTGTGGGAATTCTTACATGGAAAACAACACAGCTCCATCGTGGTACTGTACAAAAGCTTTTATTAGTGTTTTTAGTTTAGTTTAAATTAAGAACAAAGCCTTCAAATCTGGGTTCTGATTCATATGTTTGATTTATATTTTTTATATATATATATATATATTTAGCTCATCTATAGCTGTATGTTTAACTCATCTCAGTATCATTTGAAGCCTCTGGATAAAGACATTGAACTGTGGAATAAATGCCATGTAATGACATGAGCACCTGATTATTTCCCAGGCTTTTGAGGATATTTACATAGAGCAGAGGAAAACCATCCGGACCATCCTGGAGTATGCGGACAAGGTGTTCACGTACATTTTCATCCTGGAGATGCTGCTCAAGTGGTGTGCCTATGGATTCGTCAAGTTCTTCACCAACGCCTGGTGCTGGCTGGATTTCCTCATCGTGGCTGTATGTATCCTCTCCTCCTTACTTCTGCTTGGGAAAATGGTGGTGGTTGGAAGAACGCCGGGAATGTTTCCTCCTGAGATCCATCCTAACCGAGTCACGGATTTAACGATGGTTCAGTCCCAGATATCCTTGAATTCCCAAATCGAGCATAAAACCCTTGGGCCCTTGGGTATTGCCAGTGTTTCCTGTGCAACTGTGGGATTTCTGCCCTGCAGAGGAGCCAAGGAGGATTTTCCAGCCCTTGGCTCTTTTGCTCTGCTGGAAATAGAATTTCTAGGAGACCTGCCCTGTGTATCGAGCCGCTGGGAGGTGGTACCAGTGGGAAAACTGCAGAAGTGGTATTCCTCGGTGATATTTCTAGGAGTTACATCCTCTGTAATCATTTTCTTGCATTATTAATGATGAGGGGGTGATGAGGCAGCAAAATCTCCCCATCCCACCCCCACCATGAGGTCCATTCCGAACTTCGGGCGCGTGTGTTTGTGAGAGTCTCAATATTCGGAAAGCTTTTTGTGCACAATGAAGTTCTGCATCATCCAGAATTTCTGTTCAAAAGTTCTAATGCCTGGGAAAGGAAAGGCAGCACAGAGGAGTGAGGGATGCAGTCGGTGGGGACAGGTCCACCCTGGAATGCCCCTGCGGAACATCTTGGGAGGGAGGATAAATCTGAGAAATAAAAAAAGGGAGAGTAAATTGTAGAATTAAAAGAAAGAAGACAATAGAGAGAAGTTTTAGCAATAAATTTGGCTCTGAAGAACAGTGAGGGAATTTAAAATAAATGGAATTTATGCTGTCCAGAGTGGTAGAAAATTGTGTAACTCAATAGGAAATTTCAGAACCAAGAAATTCAGAATCCCAGGTGCTTGGATTCTTTTAAAGTGTTCTGTCACATCCATCTGGGAGTCAGTGGCTGTAGTGACTGCCCCAAGAGCAAGTATGTTAAAAAAGAATTACCAGTTTTTCCAAGCTTCTCCTTTGGAACATTCTGTGTATGATTCAGTTTCTCTTCAGCACCGTTATCACTCTGGAAATATTCCTGAGTAGGTGGAAGGAACTATGCTTGGAATTCAGGGGCAGAAGTGACTCAAACTCTGTATTTCCTGTAGGAAAATTGAAATTTTAATTTATTTTTTTTTTAAATCTTCTCGGATCCCCTCAACACCTTTCCTTGGACACAACCTTGCACGTTCTAAGTCCTATTTTCTGGCGATAACCCTGGATCTCTCTCACTGCCTGAATTTATTGCCTGAATAATTCTGGTTGTTTTGAATGAAATGCAGTTTAACGGACAGATGTGGTACAAGTTTAATTTCCTTCCCAATTATCTGGGAGAGGAGTAAAGATCAGGAACTTCCCAGGCAGGCAATGCACATACAGGGAGGGAACAAGTGTAGAAGGATTTGGAATTCCCAGGACTTTCAGAGGAATCCCTGTTTTCCCTTGGAAACAGAAGCGTTGCGTGATTTTCCCTGAAAAAAAAAAGAAAAAATATGAAATGTGACTTTGAGATACCAAAATATCCCAAATCTCAGCAATGCTTTGTGTCCTGTATCTGTTGAATCGCATTTTTTCAACCCGAATTTTGTGGCGTGCTGTGGAAGGGGCTGGAGCGAGCCAGGACGGCAGGGAATGAACCTTTGCATCCTAACAACCCTCTTGGATGTTATTTTGCAGGTTGCTATAGCATTGTCCAATTCCCCTCCTCCTTTCCTGGGTGTGTTTGTGAAGACTTTTGCTGGGTAATAATGAAGGATTCTGCTTTTCAGTCAATCTGGGATTCCCTTTGTCCGACCTCGGTGCCTGCTGTGTCTTCTGTTGGAATGTCCTCAGGGAATAATCCTCAAAGATCCCTAAAAGCTCAAACAGCCTTTTCTGTCATGGTCTTAGTGTCCTGCTCGGGAGTAAGATGTTATCCCGAGGGGGAGAAGCTCTAAAAATGAGGATTCTGTGTCCATGGCGTCACGGAACCATGGAATGGCTGGAAGGGACCTTAAAGCTCATCCCATTCCACCCCTGCAGGGACCCCTTCCCCTAGACCAGGCTGCTCCAAGCCCTGTCCAACCTGGCCTTGGACACTTGCAGGGATGGGGCACTTCCAGGGTTATATTTACAGGGTAAATAGACAACATCTCCAAATCCATCAGGTTTTTAGATTTGTGTCCAGGATTTTAACATACGGGCGTTGCCAAGGGCTCGGTCCTGGCCTGACTGAGCTGATTTTGCCTCGCAAAGGCTTTGTTGGAACCTTTGGGACACCCCTGGGATCTTTGTTGGAACCTTTGGGACACCCCTGGCATGGTTCAAGTCAGTGGAATTTTAAAATCAGATGAAAAAACAAAGCACTGTATGGCCATAAATTGTGGCCACTTCTTTTTGGGGCAGATACCATAGAATCATGGAATGGTTTGAGTTTGAAGGGACCTTAAAATCATCTAATTCCAAGTCCCCTGCTGTGGACAGGGACACCTTCCATATGAAGATGGAAAAAGCACATGAGCCACTTGCCCAAATAAGACAAAATCTCAATTTTCCCACACATTTATGCATTTGAAATCTGGATCTGGTATTTCCCTGAAATACGTGTGGAGTAAGAATCATCCTTGTAATTAATTCTACATTATCATTCCAATATCTCTTTTCTAAAAGAACGATACAGAGGAAGTGTCCTATTCTGAGAATTCAGCTCGAACCCCACCTGTTCCAGGAGGAGGTCCCGTGTTTTCCCGTTATTTGTTGCTGTACATGGATGTCTTTTTTTTTCCCTTAAAAAGAGCTTCACGTCTCTTTCTTACCTGTGTCTGTAGCGAGAAATGGGAACAGCTGCTGTGCTGTGTCTGTAACTGTTTACATGTGGCCAAGCCACGTCTGTGACTCGGTGGGTTTGAGGATCAATTGACGCGTTCAGAGCCTAAATCTGCCTCCGGGCTGCCGAGCCAGGTTCTCTCTGTGCCCGGAAAAAAGTGTTGGAAAATGGATCCCAAAGCCGTGCCGTAGTTCAGCACGTGAGTCTGAGCAGGTCCTCCCTCGGGGAGAGAGACTCGAGGGCTACTTGGAGCAGGCAGAAAATGGAGCTGCTGTGTGTGACAGGCAGGGGCAGGAGAAGCCGGGATCGGGCTCAGGACCGGCTGTGGCTTCCCGGAGCGACGCGGTGCCCGCGGAGAGCTTGGCCCAGGTGTGCAGTGTGTGTATTTATCTGTATTCTTTCTCATAGGTACCTTTAACATTTGTCTGGCTTAAATTTCATGGGCGCCGCTGGGATCCCGCAGCCGGTAAAGGGCGAGGGTAAGGTTTTTGTCATCGTTTGGGCTCTTCCTTCCGACAGCCCCTCTCCGTGTGTGTCTCTGCCTCTCTCTCTCTCACTGATCTCTCCCCTCTGTTCTTTTCTCAACCGCATTATTTCCTTCCAGGTCGGTTCAGTCAAGTGAAGTAGGCAGCTGGTGTCATGGCTTTGGTATTTGGGGCGGCCCAGGTGGCTCCTGGGCTGGGCAATCAGGGCTAGGGGATCCAATCTAACAGTCTGGAACCTTTTTTTTCTTTTTTCTTTTTTTTTTTCTTTTATTTTCTTTTTTTTTTTTTATTTTTTTTTTTTTTTTTTTCTTTTTTTCAATTTTTTCTGTTTTTTTTTTTTCTATTTTTTTTCTATTTTCTGTGTAGGTCTCTTTAGTCAGCCTTATAGCTAATGCCCTGGGCTACTCGGAACTAGGTGCCATAAAGTCCCTTAGGACACTAAGAGCCTTGAGGCCTTTAAGAGCGTTATCCCGATTTGAGGGGATGAGGGTAAGATGCCATTAGCAGCTGATCCTTCTGCATGCCCGTGGAGCGGTTTTTTTTAAAGCATGCTAGAACTGATCAAAACTGGTGGAAAGAAAATTCCAAACAGAATCATGATGCAGCTGCTGACTTGATCACCTCTACGTGGATGTACCCTCACCCTGCCCACCGCTGCACCCTCCCCTCTAACAAAGGGAGATGCATAAGCTGCCTCATTACATTAATTACTGGCCCAAACCACCTGCCATTTGTAGCCGATGTCGACACTTGGCTGTTCTCATTTGGCCTGGCTTTGACCTCGAGCATCCGAGGGGCTTCTCAGCTGTAACATTTTTTAACCTAGGGAGAATCACCAGGTGCAAAGAAGCAGAATTGCAACCACCTCAGGGTCTCCAGCCCCTCCAGGGTGTTGGATGTTGGTGGAATTGGATTGAAAGACTCTGTCTGAGGGGGTTTTAAAAAAGTAACCAGGGAAAAAGGCTGCTGCCTCTCGTGGGTCACTGCAGGAAGGGACTGGGGGGGAGCTCAGCTCTTTGAAAACTTTGGTTTCATTCCTCTTGTTGCACCTTGTTGTTCTCAGTCCAGTCTGGTGGTGACTGGCAGCCTTGTCTAGTAGTGAAGCTTTTCCTTTCTGTCCCTTCCTTTTTTCCATGCTTTTTTGGTCCCTGTCCTGTCACTGTGGAACCAGAACAAAGCACAAGCAAAGCACTGAACTTAACAGGCTTTCCTTGAATTGGTACTGGCACCACTCCCTTGGGTGTTTCAATTATTGCAGTGTCTCACTGCTTTGCCACTAATATTCCGTTACTTTGGTGCTTTTTTTTTTCCCATTTGGGATTGAAATAGTCTCCTAAGAAAATGCAAAAAAAAGAAATTGTATAGTAAAAAAAAAAAAATCAAATAAAGGGTATTTTGTATTGATGGATTTCCTGGGTGCTCCTAGAACAAGAATGTGGGGTTTTGTGCTAAATCCCAGTTACCTCATAATCAGAGATTCTGCAAGAGAGAAAATTAATATTTTAAATAATAAGGGAAGGGAATAGCAGTGGTAGTTTTACTTCAGGGTCTGAGCGGAGCAATTCCACCTGGATCCTTCTGATCTTCGGATTTGCTGTAGCGTAACAGCCCAAAATCCAGCACAAGAGGAGCAGTGAGCTGAGGAAGGGTCCTCAAATTCCCTGGGAAGTAATGGAAATACATGAGCTCCAAATCCAAAGGAGGTGTTTCTTCTCTAAGACCTTCTCCTGCTGTTATTTCTTTGTGTCATTGGTTTAATTCTAGACTGGAATCTGCAGTACAGGCACAAAGGAAGAAAAATTCCCATTAATGCAAAGGCAGAGCTTTTGCTGTGCTGGGTTCAGGTCCCACCCAGAAGCTTGAGCACAAAGAGCAGGCCTAGCACTAAACCTGGAGAAACTAAGAGCTGGTTTTAAGCCATGCTGGGGAGAAGGTTTGTAATGTACAATCAGGAAATTCTCGTGCTTAAAGTGGGGGATTTTCACCACAGGAAAATTGATAGTTATGACTGCAGCCCTGTGAGCTACCTAGACCAGATGATTTTTCCTTTGTTTTGCCTTAGAGACGAGTGTTTCTGCCCCATCCAACCAGACCAGTTCCTCTGAGCCAGGGAACAGAGATCTGAAATGCCTTTGCAAAGGAGACTGAAACTGTAGTTCTTTGCTTTTCTCTCCTCCATAGCAATCTGCATTTCCAGAAGCTTGCTCTGCTCTGAGCTCAGGGGGTTTGACAGTGATGCTGTGAGATGTGCATGTGTTCTTGTCAGTCTGCACACAAAAGCCATGTTCCTCCTTTCACTCCTTTTGGGAAGCTGTGCAGATTTAATGAACTGTGAATGACCTTATTCCAGGAGGATATCAGGATATCACCCTTGCTTTGTTTCATGTGGTAACTGGAATAAATCAATGTATTCATAGGAGGACCTGACCCAAAAAGTCCTGCTGGTGGTGGTGCTGGTGTCCAGCAGCTGAGCTGGACTTCCCTGTTGGGATGAAGGGAGGATGAGAGCAGAGGCATCCATATGTGTCCTCAGACCTCCTGGGTGTAGCCATGAATTCATGATGCCGTTCAGCAGATGAAATGGAAGATTCACTGTCCAGATCTCTGTGGTCTTCAATTCTCCTTCTATCTCAGACTGGGTTGGGTTGGGAGGGACCCTAAAGCCCATCCAGTCCCACCCCCTGCCATGGGCAGGGACACTTTGTGCTAGACCAGTCCTCCAAGCCCGGTTCAAACTGGCCATGAGCACCCGAGCTGCTGTGATCGCAGCAGGCCCTGCGCGAGGTGGTGGCTTCCATCAAGGGGATGTCGTGGGAGGAGAAGGGACCAGGACAAGCTGTGGCTCCTCTTGGACCATTGAGGCCTCCCAAGTCCCCGTGTGGCTGAGTTGTCTTTCAAAACTAAGGCAAAGGGGTAACAATAGTTTAGATTCTGTTCGTCTATTAAAGGAACCTAAATTAGGAGATCATAATAAAAGATTTAATATCCTGCTGACCTGCCTCTATTAAAAGCCTCGGAGCTTACATTTGGTCGTGTGTTGGCCAGGGATGCTCAGGGACATGGTGCTCCCAAGCTATGAAAGGCTAAAATTAGGAAGAGATGATCTCTCACAAAACCCATCCTTGTTTCTGAAGCGTTTGCTGCCGTTTGGAGGAAGGAACATGGCTTTTCTGTCTTCTTGAGCCTGCCAAGCTGCATGCTCAGCTCTGCCTGGGACAACATGACTGGCCTTGCTTAGCTCACAGTATGATCTTGGTGTTACTCAGTGCTTAGTGTGACCACAGTGATGCTGGGCTTGGTCCTGACCCCACTTCTGGGGCCCTTGGTGGGAGCAGGATCAGGCCCCGTAGTGAAAACAGCCTTGTTTGAACGTGGGGAATGGCTGGAGGGGCCACTGCCTCATAAAACCTATTGAATCCACGAGCAAAAGTGTCCTCGCACGTGGCTCCTGAGAAAACTCCGTCTAGGAGCCTGTTTGTTACAACAGAGAGTCTGAGCACCCCTCTCCCTTTGGGCGATTAAAATTGCATAAAATAATTGTTGTTTTATCGAAGAACAAACAATCCAAACATCAAATTCTGTAAATCCAACAACGGGGCCTGTTTTATTTGGAAAACAGAGCTTCCCCGGGTGGCTTTGGAGCAGAATTTGTGACCGCTTGGAATAAGTTCACTGCCAACTTCTGTGTGGAGCAACCACGACCGGAGTGTCAGTGGCCCTGTCCCCTATTCCCCCCAAAAAACAGCTGTACTGATGCTTGCTGTCTCCTGCCTCGTGTTTTATACTGAAACTTTTTCCCACCCCTTCCAACACAGGTGGTTGTCAATGCCTTGGTTGGCGCTATCCCTTCCATTATGAATGTCTTGTTGGTCTGCCTTATCTTCTGGCTGATTTTCAGCATTATGGGGGTTAACCTGTTTGCCGGGAAATATCATTACTGCTTTAATGAAACAGCTGAGCATCGCTTTGAGATAGATGTTGTTAACAACAAGACAGACTGCGAAGCTCTGATGCCACCCAACTCCACGGAGATCCGATGGAAGAATGTGAAAATTAACTTTGACAACGTTGGGGCAGGATATCTGGCTCTTCTGCAAGTTGTGAGTTTGGCTTTCTACCGTCGCCCTGGCAGTGGGAAGTACAAAATGTGAAATGCAGCATCCCGTTAAGCTCCCTTGGGTTGGGGCTGGAATAAATTTGCCATTTTATATTTCTCCTCTTCCCTAATGTATGGGTCTCCCAGCCCAGTAAGGGGCCCCAAGCCTGTCCACTTACCCTTGGCCTGGTTGAACCTCGTGAGGTTCTCATGGATCGACTACTTGAGCTTGATTTATGTAATTTAGATTAAATGAAAAGAGAAATATTGAAACAATATTAAAGTCCATTATACAGGGCCATCAGGAGTGGCCAGGGAGTCCTTGACAGAGCTGGCACAATTCAGGCTTGTTCCTGTGTTTTGGGTGAATTCTGTCTCAGAGAAGGTGTCTTTCCTTTGCCAGGCCACGTTCAAGGGCTGGATGGACATCATGTATGCAGCTGTAGATTCCAGAAAGGTAACATGCAACACCACAAACTCCCCTCCCCTTATTTCTACCTGCTCTTTTGCTTTGGTAAAATGGAGAATAAACGTTGTGGAACTGTGCTCGTAGCATGTATTTCATGCTGTCATGGTTTCGTTTGCTCTGGTGGTCTGATGAGTTAAAAGATGCTCAAGAAAATCCCAAAAAGGTCAGGTTCTTCTGGTTGCTTTTATTGTTCTACTACAGCTGGAGTAGGAATACAGTGAAGGAAAGAATGGAACACAGTTATGGATTTAATAATTAGAATAAATTATGGGGAGAAGTTAGCCAGAAGGTCCCTCCCCCATGAATCTTATGTCTGTATGGAAGTGTGAGCATTAGTGTGAATCCAGTTGTGGAATTATGCCTGGGTTGGAGTTCATTCCTCCGGCACTTTTCTGGTTCTTGCATGCTGGAACCATGCAAATACCACCACTTCCTTTTTGCCTTCAATTTTTTTCCCTCCTTCAATTCTCTCTTTTTTATATGAAAATATTTTTAAATGGATTTTCTTGTCCTGCACTGAATGCAGGTTTGAAGCAAGTATGACTGTGCCAGGGAAGCGTAAAAATGTTCATCTGGTTTTTGATCTTTTTGGTCCTGCATCTTCAAGAGAAATAGTTTGGAAACACAGATCTCATTTTGCCTATATTTGTATGATGTCTTTGAAATGTCATTTGTTCCTCTTCTTATCTCCCCTTCAGCAAGAAGAGCAACCCAAGTACGAGGACAACATTTACATGTACATCTATTTTGTTATCTTCATCATCTTCGGTTCCTTTTTCACCCTGAACTTGTTCATTGGTGTCATCATCGACAACTTCAATCAACAGAAGAAAAAGATAAGTGATCTGTGTTTGCTGATCCGAGCTCAGGCCTGTTCCAGCAATGTTGGGTCTTCAGGCTGGAGGGTTTCTCTGTAAAATAAAGTCAGTTTGGGGCACAAACCTCCTTTCTTAGAGCTGTAGTGCCTCATGGGAATGGCTGAGCAGACCCAGGAAGCACAACACGCAGCCCGAGCCTTGATTTAAGCTACAGCCAGGTTAAACATCTTCCCTAGACTACATTTTCCTGCATTTGGGGTTTTTTTTATACCTTGGGTAAAATACAGACTGCAAGCAAGATGTCTTCCTTGCCTCTCCCTCTGTCTCTCTCATATCCTCCTTTTCCTCTAAGTCAAGCCGAGGGTTTGCGTTGTGCAGCTCCTGTAGTTGCCCTCACACTTGTTCATCACAGAGGGGAGAGAGGGATGGAGAAGGAGGCAGTGCAACAGAAGAGGTCATTTTCAGGAAAAATAGCAGTTTTTAAAGAAAGATCAGTACAGCCTGGGTATTAGTGTGAGTTATTTTGCCCAAAATAGCTACCACCAACCTCTCACCTGGCAGGTCTCCTCCTGCCTGAGCTGGGATTTACTCCCTTCCCTCCTGGTTTATGAGCTGATTGTAACTAGTTTTCCTTTCGCCCCTTTACTTTGGAGGTCAAGACATTTTTATGACAGAAGAACAAAAGAAGTACTATAATGCCATGAAAAAACTGGGCTCAAAGAAGCCTCAGAAACCCATTCCCCGACCTCTGGTGAGTACATTCGAGGGAACTCATGGAAAACCTGTGGAGTAGATTTCAAAGGAACTTCAGCTCCAAAAGCATCCTTTGTTCTAACTCAGGTTGGGCTCCACATCGCCCTGTTCTTGTCCTGGTAACTCAGGTATCACCTGCGAAGGTTAGAACACTTGTGCTGGGGTTGGTGTTAATGAGTTAATCGCTTGAATCAGCAAAATAATCCCAAATCTTCTGGGTGAGAGGCCACAGATGTGGAGTAGGAGCCTCCTGGTACTATCAGGGGGACCTCTAGCAATGATCCAGCCTTGGGGGGCTGCACTGCTGGGGAACCAAGCTGGTTTCCCTGCTTTCTGAAAGGCTTGGAATCCCTCAGAAAGCCAAAAAGGGTTTGGGGTTTAGATACTGTACGGATAAGGCATTCTGCTTCTGGGACCGTGGTGCTGCCAGGACACGAAAGAGGTTGGATTCTCACCCAGGTACCCATCAGTCACCAGGGCAAGGATCTGGCTGCTTTCCCCAGTTGTGACTCGAAGTGCAGCACCCTCCCTTTGGGTTCAGCAAAGAGGAAGATATGCTGCTCGTAGGGGTGGGCTTTGAATAATGGCATTTTCCTTCCTTTATCCTAAGCAGACTGGCTTGTGGACAGGGTTTGCCTTGAAAGCTTTATTAAATACTGACAAAACTGTGTCCTCATCCCTATTTCCACCAGTGGTGAAGTAACTTGTTGACTAAAATTATTACATTATTTAATTACATTAAATTTTTAATAATAAATTAGGAAAACTCTCCTCCCTGTGAGGATGGGGGAGGCCTTGGCACAGGATGCCCAGAGAAGCTGTGGCTGCTCCTGGATCCCTGGAAGTGTCCAAGGCCAGGCTGGACAGGGCAGGGGACAGAATGGGATGGTTTTAAGAATGTTTCCAATCCAAACCATTCCACACTTCCATGATTTTTGTTCGAACTCGTTTCCTTGTCTCTCCTGTCTCACAGAACCGCATCCAAGGAGCCGTCTTTGACTTTGTCACTCAGCAAGCCTTTGACATTGTCATCATGATGCTCATCTGCCTCAACATGGTGACCATGATGGTGGAGACAGACACGCAGAGCAAGCAGATGGAGGACATCCTTTACTGGATCAACTTTGTGTTTGTCATCTTTTTCACCTGTGAGTGTGTGCTGAAGATGTTCGCCTTGCGGCACTATTATTTCACCATCGGGTGGAACATTTTTGACTTCGTGGTTGTGATTCTGTCCATCGTGGGTAAGTGTGACACCAGTGAGAGGTCTTTGAGTGCCAGGCTGTTTCGGCATTTGCAGGGTAGAACGTGGTCTTGTCTTTGTAGGGGGTGTGCAGGTACCAGGACTTCAAGGTTCTCTTTAAGCCTTGGGAAGAGACCGTGACAGAATTTGTCTGAATTCCTGGCTGATGCCTCTTCCCTCTGTTCTGGCATTCCCTTTCTGTTGTGTGGAGTCAACCACTTGACAATTGCTCTCTGTGTCTTTAAAACCTGAAGTTTTACTCACCTCATCAGAATATTTTAATGCCCAGCAACCCCTGAAAAGAGCCCTGCAGGACTTCCTGCCACAGCACACGACTTGCCATTTTGTTTGCAGCTTGTTTGAATGTTGAGTCCATGTTTTCTCCAACAGGTTTTGTTTTTTAGCATCTAATCTGCAAAATATGCACAACTTCATGAATGAATCGGAGTAAAGCTTAGCAGGGCACAAGGCACACTGACAAACCACCAGCCTTCAGACCATCCTGCAGCCTAAAACTCAGCCCCAGTTCTTTCTGCTCCTTGAAATCAGGTTTATCTTACCCACTTTTCAGCACCTTCAGAGTGGGTTCTCTAGCCTGGCTCCCAGGGCAGGGTTAGGCACTGAGAGCAGGCATCCCCAAGAAGCAACTTGCTCCTCCCTATCCAGGAGGGATGAATCCTTCTATAGCTGAACCTCTTTCCCTCTCCATGTAGAAGTATTTAGGCAGCCAGAGCACTCAGTTAAAACCTAGAATAACAGCATCAAGGAATAGCCTGAGCTGGAAGGGACCCACAAGGATCATCCAGTCCAACCCCTGGCCCTGCACTGACACCCCAACAGCCCCACCCTGGGCAGCCCTGGCAGCGCTGTCCAAACGCTCCTGGAGCTCTGGCAGGGCCGTGCCCATTCCCTGGGGAGCCTGGGCAGTGCCCAACCCTCCTTTGGCGAGGAACCTTTTCCTGATCTCCCTAACCCTCCCCTGGCCCAGCTCCAGCTGTTCCCTCAGGTCCTGTCACTGTTCCAGGGAGCAGAGATCAGAGCTGCCCCTCCACTGCCCCTTGGGAGGGCTTAACCTGCCTGAAGGTGACACCTCTGGGTCCCAGCCACCCTCTGGAAATCTGACCAGGGTGTTCCGCGTGCCCCACCTGTCTCTAGGCTCAGAAGAAGCGGCAGCCTGTGCGTCTCCATTGTCACACTTGTTGCCTCTCTTCTTTAGGAATGTTCCTGGCTGAAATCATTGAGAAGTACTTCGTGTCACCCACCCTCTTCCGAGTCATCCGCCTGGCTCGCATCGGCCGCATCCTGCGATTAATCAAAGGAGCCAAAGGAATCCGCACGCTGCTTTTTGCCTTAATGATGTCCCTGCCTGCCTTGTTCAACATCGGCCTCTTGCTCTTCTTGGTCATGTTCATCTTCTCCATCTTCGGCATGTCGAACTTCGCCTACGTCAAGCATGAGGCTGGCATAGATGACATGTTCAATTTTGAGACCTTTGGCAACAGCATGATCTGCTTGTTCCAGATCACCACCTCGGCCGGCTGGGACGGGCTCCTGCTGCCCATCCTGAACCGGCCGCCGGACTGCGACCTGGACAAGGAGCACCCGGGGAGCGGGTTTAAGGGGGATTGTGGGAACCCTTCGGTGGGGATATTTTTCTTTGTGAGCTACATCATCATCTCCTTCCTGATCGTGGTCAACATGTACATTGCCATCATCCTGGAGAACTTCAGCGTGGCCACGGAGGAGAGCGCGGATCCGCTCAGCGAGGACGACTTTGAGACGTTCTATGAGATCTGGGAGAAGTTCGACCCCGACGCCACACAGTTCATCGAGTACAGCAAGCTCGCGGACTTTGCTGACGCTCTGGAGCATCCCCTCCGCGTCCCAAAACCCAACACCATTGAACTCATCGCCATGGACCTGCCTATGGTAAGTGGGGACAGGATCCACTGTTTGGACATCCTGTTTGCCTTCACCAAACGTGTCCTGGGGGACAGCGGGGAGCTGGATATCCTGAGGCAGCAGATGGAGGAGAGGTTTGTGGCTTCCAACCCTTCCAAAGTGTCTTATGAGCCCATCACCACGACGCTGCGGCGCAAGCAGGAGGAGGTGTCGGCCGTGGTGATCCAGAGGGCTTACAGGGCTCGTTTGGCACGACGGGGCTTCATCAGCCGAAGGCCTGCCACCACCAAACTGGAAAACGGGGGAGCTAACAGGGAGAAGAAGGAAGGCACCCCATCCACGGCGTCCCTGCCGTCCTACGACAGCGTCACCAAACCTGAGAAGGAGAAACAGCAGCGGGCGGAGGAGGGGAGGCGAGAAAAGGCAAAGAGACAAAAAGACGCCAGGGAATCCAAGTGTTGAGACAGGAAAAAAAAAAAAATTAAAAAAAAATAATAGTAGAATTGTACGAATTAAAATATTTGCAAGTGAAACAAAAAAAAAAAAGATTGTTTACAAACTTCCTGAAATATATCAATACAGAACAGCTGTGGAGACACTTACCTGAAGATCTTATACCAAACATAGTCTGCTTACTGTGTGACAGCGTTGCATCTAAAGCAGTGACCTACCACCTGTTTAAAGGACCCTGTAAACAAACATTTAAACACAAAAAAAAAGGAAAAAAAAAGGATTTTCTATTGTTTGGGCAGGTGGATACTGCATGTTCCACATCAGTCAATGCAACTTAGGACAAACAAGCAAAATAATCCACACACACACACACGCACACACACACAGAGAAACAAAACCCGCTGCTGGGATTCATGTATTTTCCAAAGCAGCCCCAAATGGATTTTATTTTCCCATTTTGTTGATTATTCTCGGAAGAAAACCCAGAAGTCACAATGTTAATGGGTTTGTTCATGCAAAACTAGATTTGCATTTAGTTAAGCAGCAAATAAAAAAAAAAAGGAAAAAAAAGAGAAAAAAATTGAAAAAGAGTTAAAACAAGTAGAACAAAAAAAAAGGAAAAATGAAACAAAGCACCCATTGAGCCCACTGAGTTATCATAGTTTATTTGAGATTTTTTTTTATTTGCATTCTACTTTCTACATGGGCTTTACTTGGTTTGGGAGATGGGGTCATCGGGTACCTTCAGCCTGGAGCCAGCTCGGGCTGATCCCCCCCCAAAACAAAGTGCTCGTTAACGCGTAGAAGTGATTTGCATGACGGCATGACCAGGGACCATGCATGAGGAACCATAACCACGAGACACGCAGTCACCTGTCCACAGAGGTGTGTTAAGCCATAAATTCGAGGCACTCCACTGAGTATCTACCGCACACTGTATTTGGAGAGAAACCTTAGTGATGCTCCTGCCTGGCACCAGTACGTCCCAGTTCACAGAGAATCTTCCATAAACCTGCCAATAGAAGAAAAAAAAACCCAACAAAACCCAACAAAAACCCAACAAAAACCCCAACGTAACTCCAAAACCACACAAACCCCCCAAGCAGATGAATGAATTGTGTGTGTCTGTTTAACAACTTCGACTTTCTTTTCCATACAGCCATGGTTTTTGCACACTGAAATAGAACAAAATTCAAAATGCTGCTCTGGACCTCACCAAAGGGGAGAGGATGAATCTGGGAATGGCTTGTTATCCATGTCACTGTAAATCCAAAACCTAGGGCTTCAACCAGCCAGCAAGGTCAGTCGTATCCTGCAATATTTAGCATTAATATTAATTATCGTTCAGCCTCCATCCTGCAGTGTAGGCACTTTTTTTGGTAGAGATAAATGTTAAAAAAGAAACCCGAGAAAGCAGCACGTTATCTCTGCTAGCAGGGATTTGAGGAGCGATCCTGCGACCCCGCGGGGTGGGGGCACGGGGTAGGGACCCCCCCTTGGTTCTGCCGTGGCCACCATGGCTCCTGCTGGGGGTGGGGGACGCGGGGCCAGACCGTGAGCTCCTCCCGCGGTGTGGGGTGCAGCCAGGAGGGGTTTTGGGGGGGCTGCAGCCCGGGAGGGTCTCGGTGCCTTCCCCTTCCTGCCGTGTCCCACTCCTCCCCCCGGGGCTGGGGGCAGCGGCAGCCACCTCTGGCCCGGTGTGGCCACGGCAGGATGACCACCCCGAGCCACGTCCAGCCCTTGGTGTTTGCTCGTCCCCGGCTCCGTCTCGGGGTGTCCTCACCACTCAGCCAGTTCTCAGGCCAGCCCCGCTCGGGTCGCGGTGTCCCCTCGGGGCAGGGCGAGGCTCAGCGCAGGGGTGACGTTCGAACCCATCCCAACGAAGGGTACCCAGACCAGTGGGGAAAAAAAACAACAAACCCCCCCCCAAAGACACCAGAGCTTGATGAGAGGATGGATCTCAGTTTGCGTAATCCCATAACCCAGAAAATGACTACAGGAATCACCTAAAATAAACCAAACCCAAGCAGGAAGCCATCCAGCAGCCATCTGTGCCACCTCGGCATCCTCGGGGCGGCCCCACCACCGCCACGGCACGGGAGCAGCTCTGCTCCACAGCAGGGACCTCGTCTGTCCTGCCTTGCCCCCGTTGCTCCTAGGATGGGATGTATAATAATAATAATAATTAATAATAATAATAACGAAGAAACAAAAAAAAAAATCTACATACATATGTACAGGCTACATTGTAAACAGCACAAAAAAAAAAAGAAAAAAGGAAAAAATAGCTGAAAAGTGTGGTTGAACTTTTTAAGAGAATATTATAAATACTGTAATATATCATTTTATTTTATTGGCATGCCTTTTTGTAAATACAAAGAACTACAAAAATTATAGAATGGCTTCTGGCTTATGCCATTGTCCATGGTTATTTTTATTTTTTTAAGATTTTTCCGTTGTCCTTAGACTTTAGATAGCCAGGAAATGTCCCCCAAAGGAAAAAAAAAAATACAACAACAACAAAAAAATTCCAAACAAAACCCCAATCCCCCCAAAATAGATTTTAACAAAAGCTTTATTGCAAGTGATATTTGCAGCAGCAAAAGTGTCTATTTTTGGGTTCCAATGTGCAATAAGTCAACCACTTCTATGCAAGATTTGGCTGAACTTCATAATTGTCCTTAGGCTGGGCTGAGTCTTGTGGGTGACGCTCGGTGCGTTAGCGTTTGTGCTGGCAACTCATGAAGCTGCTCAATTACTTTAAAAATAAAAAAGTCCCTTCAAACTCTGTATATATATATTATTTTTTTGGTAACGTTCTATCAGCACGAGACGCGGCAGGTCCCTGAGCAGGAAGGGGAGGGAGGAGGTTCTTCAGCCTGGAGTTGGTTCTTCCTCTCCAAAAAAAAAAAGGAGTCGAAGGGGTGTTTGGGGGCTGGTTTTTCCCCTTTGGTTTCCCCCCCAAGAAACCCCAAGTTTGGGGAGCAGCAGCGATGGGTCTGCACTGGGTGAAGCCAAGGTTGGAGGGGACGTTGGGCGAGGAGGCGCCGGGGGGACCTCGGTGTCCCACCCACATCTCCGGGTTCAAAGGCGAGCATGGAGTTCCCATTCCAGGGT
Organism: Vireo altiloquus; assembly: GCA_013396875.1. Classification (NCBI taxonomy): domain Eukaryota; kingdom Metazoa; phylum Chordata; class Aves; order Passeriformes; family Vireonidae; genus Vireo; species Vireo altiloquus. Next base: position 374,721 of record VZRF01003181.1, read on the forward strand.
TTCGGGAGCAGAGTTTTGGGGGGGGTGGTGTCATTAGAAAGATGTAGCCAGAACTCACGACCACACCAAGCAGTCCCCTTCCCTCTCCCACCTCTAAAATCCTCCCTTTTGGATTCATTCGTGACTCCAAAAGTGCGGAGGGGAGGGTGATAAGGAAATGCCAGTTTGAACTGCTTTAGTCACTCTCCTCTTCACCTTTTTTTAAAATATAGAAGCCAATGTTGAAAATAAAATTCAGGTAACCCCATGGTGTTCCGTAGAGGCCACACCTGAGTTTGAGTGATTTTTCTTCCGCAAAAATAAAATAAAATTTTAAAAAAACCCAAAATCAACAACCTGTTAAAGCTGTAAAAGCTCAATAGTGAAGATTAGTGTATTAGAAATTGCATGGTGGCTCATACCGGTCTTACCCAACATGATTAACAATTACTATAAGCCAAAAGAAAATGAAATAAATGTTACCCTTTTCACTGTACGAGGGAAGGTTGTCTTGGTGTCCCAGTTATTTCCCTGGTTGCATTCTCACTCCTCCTCCTCTGTGCTTCCTCCAAGGTTTTTTAGAATGGTTTTCTCAAGCAGAGTGAGGCACAGGAGAAGCTGTTGAAAGGTTTTTGGTGTTTGTGGTGTCGGGTGCCGGCCGTTTCCTTGGTGGCCATGCCTCAGCCCGTGCTGGGTCCTTGGGGTCGGTGCCTGCTTGGGGCACTCATTGCCAAGGCAGGAGGAGATGCTCCGTGCAGGACCTGCTCTGGCAGGGGAGAATGTTCTGTGATGGCTCACCCTGGGAGTGCTCACCCTGGATGAGGCTTAATGTAACCCATCATCCTATAACCCCTCACTTGTAACCCCTCACCCTATAACCCCTCATCCTGAAACCCCTTACCTCTCAACCTGTCACCCTATAAGCTCTCCTCCTGTAACCCCTCACCTGTAACCTCTCACCCTATAACCGCTCACCTGTAACCCCTCACCTCTCAGCCCCTCACCCTGCAGCCCCCATGCACTAAAAGACCCAGGAAAGGACCCAAAGCAGCTGCAGAGCCCCCTCCAAGTCCTTCCCCAGGAGGGGTTGGAGGCAGCAGCTCCGTGCAGGGACAGCTCTGGGGGCTCCTGCTGCCACTGAGAGCTGTGGGACCTTGGCTCCCACCCTTACTCTGAGCTTCCCTCCTTCACCCTTAGCCTTTGGGATCCCCCTGGAGTGACAGGGATTGGCTCAGTGGGGGATTCCTGCTGCTCAGTGGTGCTAAAGGGCCCTGAGTTAGGGGCTGCAGCCGGTGGCAGGTGACCCCTCACCTGCACCCCACCACCAGCCTGCCACCCACTCCCACTCCTGACCAGAAGGGCTGAGCTGGGCACGAGCCTCACCTAAGGCAGGGTTTAACCCAGAGCCGAGGCATCACCTTGGAATTACTTTGCATATTTGAGTTTTGGTCACTTTGGAATTAATTTCATAGGAAACATAATTGTGAGTTTTGATCCAATTCATTTAACAAATGTGAATTTTGCTGCTCGGTTGAGGCCAGTTAAAGCAAACCCAGAGCGTGGTTGTGCCGTCCTGCACCTCCCCCATGTCACCCACTGGTAGCACTGGTTTAACTGGGCACAGGGATGGAGGATTCCCAGTTCTCCCCATCTGTGAATGTGGTGGCTCATTCCCTACCTCACAGGGGTGTTGTGAGGCTTAATTAGCGACCGAGTGTGATGCACTGAGGATCACACTGAGGTGTGTGCAGGCAGAGTGGGGCACTGGAGCACTGAGGGGGTGACAAAAATGCTGCTATGAAAGTCCCGCACCCTCCTCCCGCTGTCTGACTGCGGGGCAGGGCCAGTTCTTCCCTCTGACACCCGCTCAGGCCACTGGTGTTTGCCCCGTGCTGTTCGTGCTCCCCCTTCTGCCCCATGGTTTCACTCTCTGTTCTGTTTTACCTGGGGAGAGGAGGAGGATGGAGCTGGGGGAGGGTGGAGGAAGGCGATGGAGGAATGGGCTGGGAGTTCCATGGCTGAACTTTGAGTTCCTTTGTACTGTACATCTTTTTACTTTGGAATTTGCAATAAAGAGGTATGTCCATCTTGTTTTAACAACTTCTCCTGACTGCCCTGTTGTTCTGTTACCTTCACTTCCTGCTCCCCCAGATCCATGTCCCCAGCTCAGACAGGTCATCGCTCCTGGGGCAGAAGCCAGGGCAGGGCAGGACTGGTGGTGGCTCTGCAAACTGGGGCTGGTCCGAATTGTGGATGTCCAACCCCAGCCTCTGCCCTCGAGGAGAATCCAGGAATCCTTAGGAGAGGTGGGGAGGGAGTCACGACTTTGAACCCCTCCAGGCACAACGCAAAGCTCGTCCCAACCCCGTCCCGGCGTATTCTGGCTCCTCCTTCAGGGAGGTCGAGTGCTGCTTTAGGAGACAGATCCTGCCACGGCTGCCCTGCTCCCTTGCATCACCCTATTCCTGCAAATCCATGCTGCTCCATGGAAACTTCCATCCTGGAGCAGCCTCTGTGGTCATTGGGGAGCTGGACTGGATGCTCCCTCCAACACCCTCTGCTCCACTGCATCCTCCTCTTCCACCATCCCCCGGCACCGGGGCCGAGCAGCTCCTCGGGCTCCCTGCGGCCGAGGCAGACGTGCTGCGACGTGGGGGGGATGAGGGGACAGATGGCAAAACAGCTCCGCACCCCCAGCTCTGCTGGACCACAGCGCAGCCAGAGCAGCATGGGCAGAGTGGCTGCTGGGCCTGACCTTCACCGGTGGGCAGGAGCCACCCGAGCGGACACAGGGACAGCTCGGTGCCAGGAACTGCCCAGGCTGGGGCTTCAGGGAGTGACGCCCCAGTGGCAGTGGGGACTGTTTTATTTAGGGAAAAAAAAAAAAAAAAGGCGTTGCATAAATTATATAAATTTGATTTGCTGGTCTTTGAGAGCTGCACTCGGGGTTATTTGTCCTTGTCTTGTCCTTCCCTTCCTTCTCCACTGCTTACAGGGCACTGTTTGGATTGATGCAAACCATTCCTTAATACAAAATGCAGGTTTAATTCTAATGACAGCCACACATAATTTGGCCGTAATCACATCCAAAGCACTTTGCCTTGGTTTGATTTCAGCAGCAGGGAGAGGCCACAGACCCTCCAGGACCCCAAACATGCTGGATCCCAGCCAGGTGCAGCTGGACCCAGCAGCATCACCTGGGATCCTCCTGCTTTCACGGATTTAGGACCCTCACACACAGAGCCGGGGAGGTGTTGCAACACCAAGTGTAGACCTCAGAGACTGAGAGTTTTCCCTCTGCAGTTCTCTCCAGCAGGTCCCATCCTGCCCTTCCCAGCCCCAGCAGCATCACGAGCCCCACCTGAGCTGCTGGGCTGTGCACGGGAATCCCTTGGCCGAGAAAAGAGAAAAACTTAGACCCACAGGAAGAGAAAAACCACGAGGGCAGCGAAGCGCCCGGACCCCCACCAAGCTCATGGCTTCAGCAAAGCTGTTACCCCAAATGTCCCCCAGCAACACAAAACACCTCTGCCACCACACTCGGTCAGCTCACGTGTGTCATAACCAACCTCTCGCCCATCAACAACCAGCCCCAGGTACCGACTCGGCCCCACAACCCAGCAGAGAGGTTCTGTTCCCTTCCTGACCTCGTGCCAAGGCTGCAGCGCAGACGTGGCCAAGGGAGCTTTGCCCAGCTCCATCCCTGCCCCGGGGAACTCTGGCATCCAGTGACAGGCAGGGACATCTCTCTCCAGCGCAGCTGGGCCCCGTGGTGGCGGCTGGTGGTCATCCCGCCCTGGATGAGCCAAAGCCGGGCCCCTCCCTGCCCAGGAGAACACACAGGATCGCTCTCTGGATCTCAATCCCTCCACGAGGCTTTACTGGGTCTCGTTTTCCCTCTGGCAGCTTCTGGCAGCTGCTCCAGCTCGGTTTCAGGCGCTCAGGAGCCTCCTCCAATGGCAGTAGTACATCACCGTCCCCGTGAGGAGCATGGAGCTGAGGAAGGCTCCCAGGATTCCCAGGACCACGGGGCGGACCCAGCCCAGGAGGCCGCGGCTGTACTGGGGGGGTCGGTGCCGCTCGAAGAGCAGATCCCGGGCGTGGGGAGCCCTCCTGGCCCGCGCCCCGCCGGGCTGCAGCTGCACGGAGCTGAGGTGCTGCACGCTGCGGCTGTACCCCTCCACGTTCCTCCGCAGCTCCAGGCTCCGGTCTTGGTTCAGGTTTTTCCCCAGCTCCCGGGCGATGTCCGAGCGCCCGATCTGGTGGAGGCCACGGACCAGCCGGTCCCAGGTGGTCACCTCTCCTGCCGTCACCAGCCAGTGCCGCAGGGCTTCCGAGCATCCCCCGGAGCCCCGGATGGCCCGGCGGCGGCGGCGGATGGGGTGATTCTCCTCGGAGAAATTCTCCAGATCCTCTAGTTCCTCATCGGGGCTGTCCAGCTCTACCTGGAGCTCGTGGCACTCTGACTCCGCCAGCAGCTCGGCGATGCGGCCCATGGCGTGACGGCCCACGGTGGCTGCCACCGTGTCATCGCAGCGGCCACGCAGGGCCAGCACGAGCAGGACGAGGCCCAGGGGCACCAGCATCGTTTGGCCGCCGGCACGGACTTGGTGCCTCTCGGCATGGGGGTGTCCCAGGAACCTGGAACCTCCCCTGACCTCACAGAGCAGCGTGCTCCAGGGGCCAGGTCCCTGTCGCTGTGTCCCTTGTCCTGTGTCACCTCCCAGCATGGAGCATGGCTGCACCAACCCTCACAAGCTGAGCCTGGCAGCGCTCCCAAGCATCCTGGCCTTCCCTAACGCGGCCTTCCCAAGCCCCTGCGAGGCTGGAGGGTGTGTAGGGACACGGGGACAAACCAAACGTGTTCCGACCACCAGCAGGGACAAACCGAAGCTCTGTAACGCTGTCCAGGAGGAGCTTCCAGGCACCTTCACCATCGGCAGCGACATTTGTCCGCCTCTCCAGCCTCTGCTTCCCACATCCTCCCCATCCCGGAGCATCTCGCCTTCATCCATGGGATTTCACTGCGCTGGGACCGTCCAGGCTGCACAGCTGCCGTCCCCAGCTCTGGAGCAGCGGGACGGGGATGGTTCTGCTCCTCGGGACACCTCTGCCACCCCAAAGGCCACAGTAGCAACTCCCCTGTCCCTCCCCAAGGACCCACCCACCCACCTCCCTTCCCCTCGGGTCCCCCTTTTCCTCTCCCACCCCCAAAGGACAGCGCAGGGGTGGCTTTAGTCCAGGTGGCCTCGCTCGGGGTCTTTGCGAGGACCCTGCGACCACCAGGTGGCAACAGAGCCCCGAGGCGCGGCCAGCGCTCCGCTCCCGACCGGGGTGACGAGAAACACCAATTTCCCCTCATCTCTCCCCAAAAATCCCGCCCTGGAGGCGGCAGCTGGGGAGGAGCCAAGCCCCCTCCTTCGCCGGAGGATGAAGAGGATGAGGAAGATGGAGCCTTCCTCCCGTTTTCCCGGCTGTGGC
>VZRF01003181.1:380236-395466 GCA_013396875.1 Vireo altiloquus
GGCTGCCTTGTTCCGGACACGCCAGCGATGTCACCATGTCCCCTCCCAGCCCGGGGGTCCAGCACCGGACCCCTGACCGCCCTCCCACCCCATTCCCAGCCCCCTCCCCACCCCGTTCCTGCAGGGGCTGAGGGGTCTCAGCACCCCCAAACCTCCTGGACCCCCCTCCGGGAGCCCCCCAGGCCTGGGCTGGGTGCAGGGAGATTCCAGCAAGGCCCCCTCCCTCCTCCCATCCCCCCAAGGAGAGGAGCTGATCAGGTAATCTCTTTAATACTGTGTAATACTTTTTTTTTTTTCCTTTTTTTTTCTTTTTAAAATACAGCATTTCTTGAGGTAGACCATCCCAGCCCTAGAGCTTGTCTGTCTCAGACATCAATAAGACATGAATTAAATACTTTCATGTACAATATGTTGCAAAATGAGGTAGAAATGGTTACAGAGAGTGTACAAATAGGATAATAATAANCGGCTCACGCCATTTATCACTTTCCGAGTAACCTCGGGGGTCCCAGTGAAGGCTGCCTTGTTCCGGACACGCCAGCGATGTCACCATGTCCCCTCCCAGCCCGGGGGTCCAGCACCGGACCCCTGACCGCCCTCCCACCCCATTCCCAGCCCCCTCCCCACCCCGTTCCTGCAGGGGCTGAGGGGTCTCAGCACCCCCAAACCTCCTGGACCCCCCTCCGGGAGCCCCCCAGGCCTGGGCTGGGTGCAGGGAGATTCCAGCAAGGCCCCCTCCCTCCTCCCATCCCCCCAAGGAGAGGAGCTGATCAGGTAATCTCTTTAATACTGTGTAATACTTTTTTTTTTTTCCTTTTTTTTTCTTTTTAAAATACAGCATTTCTTGAGGTAGACCATCCCAGCCCTAGAGCTTGTCTGTCTCAGACATCAATAAGACATGAATTAAATACTTTCATGTACAATATGTTGCAAAATGAGGTAGAAATGGTTACAGAGAGTGTACAAATAGGATAATAATAATAATAATAATAAGTCTTCGGGAAGCCAGCACGACTTTTTGGAGGTAGGAGGCAAAGGGGTGCCCTAGTAATGCCCTGGATGCAATACGAAACTGAAAAAAAATAGGAAAAATTGGGGAAAAAACCTGGCAGACACCTCCGGGGGGGCCCTTGTGAGGGATCTGTTCTCTCTGCACGCACAGACCCTGAGGTTTGGGGAGGGGCTGCTCTAAAGAGGAGGCCCTTAGAGCACTAAAAATAATAAAAATCAGTATTTTTTAAATGGGGAAATTATGCAAAGAGGAGGCAGTGGATGGGCTGGGGGTTCAGGCTCTGTGCAAAGCCCCTCGCTCAGCCCTGATGGGCTTTTTTTTGGGAGGGGAAGAGGGGGGGCAAAGCGATTTTCCCCACCTGTGGCCAGCTGCTGCCAGGGCTCCTCAGTGCTCGGAGGAGCCAAAAATCCCTGATTCCGGGAGAAAAAGCATCAGAATCCTCCTGGCCAAGCCTGGGTGACCCCCGTGGTCCCATCCCCAGCCCAAAATCCACACTGGAAGGGGGATCCAAGCTGGCACTGGGGTGGGCATCCCCTTCCCGCACCCCCGTGACCCCCCCGGGAGACTCACCCTGCTCCAAAAAGTGGTGCCAGCGACAGCTCCCGACCTACAGCACTAAACTTTCCATTGAAGACACGTTACTCCACCAAACGCTACGATAACGATGTTAAAAACAAAATTTAAAATAAAATTATGGCATAATATATGTGGAAAGCACCTGAAATACATTCAAATTTCATCTTTGTAACAGCTTCAAGTTTATTTTTCCTTTTATTTCTTCCTTTCTTCACCCCCTTTGGAAGCAAATGCAGGAGGCAGCTTTGTCCCAGGTTGGAAAACTCTTAAAAAAATCTCCTTTTTCCTTTTCTGAGAAGATAAAAAGTGTTTTTAAAAAAACATTCTTTAGTTTTTCTGAGGTAATTCTTTTCCTGAGTAGTTAAAAAGAAAAAACGAACAAACAAAAAATACTACAGACCTTACAAAAATAAAAACCCGAGTCTAGGATATTCAACAATCTACAGCATTTTACTCCAAAACCCCCCTTTTGAGGTGAAACCCATCGGTTTGGGGTCTAACCCCCCTGCTTTGGGGTGCAACCTCCTTGTTTTGGGGTGAAATTCCCTGCGTTTGGGTGTCTCCCCCAGCTCCCCTTTTCCCTGATCAAGGCCATCGCCAGGTGAGAAGGGGCTCCAAAGACACCCGAGGTATTTCCGTTGGGAACAATAAAAAGCCATCGAAAAAGGACAATAAAGCTTTTGGGTGGATGGGGCAGCTCCTGATGCCGGGGAGGATCCCGGTGCCACATCCCAGGGCCCCGCCGGCGTCGCCAGCCCGGGGACGGACGGTGGGGAAAAATAATAAATAGGTTATCCTGAGAAACCACGGCGTGGGAGATCCCCGGCTGAGTCCGGATGGGGCAGCTGAGGTACGCGGTGCTGCCGGCGTCCCCCGCGCTTCGGGAGGAAGGGATCCGACCCCGCTGCGAGAACCAGACCCCAATCCCTGTCCCCAGCCCGTCCCCATGGCCTCGGAGGTCCTTCCCTGCTGCCCCGTCCCCCCCTGCAGCCGTCAGTGCCTGGTGCCGTACATCTTATCCCACTCCAGGAACAAGTCCAGCTCCTTCTGGGAGGCGGCAGGGCGCACCTTGCAGAACGCCTTCTCCAGGTCCTGGTAGCAGGTGGGGGGCCCGGTGAGGGCGCGGCGAGCGGCCCCGGCGTGCTGGCAGAGCCGCAGGAGCTCAGCGCCGGAGAAGCTCTCGGTGCGCTGGGCCAGCGCCGCCAGCTCCCGCTCGCTCAGGCAGCAGCTCTGCTGGGCCAGCGCCTGGCGCAGGATGTGCCGCCGCGCCGCCCCGTCCGGGGGAGGGATGTAGAGCCGCGTGCCAAAGCGCCGGTGCGACGCCTCGTCGATGCTGCCCGGCCGCGCCGTGGTGCCGATGACCACCACGTTCTGCTCGGATGAGGTAGCCACGTTGTCCAGGTAGGAGAGGAGCTGGGACTTGAGGTTGCTCACCTGGCTGCCGTCCTCGCCCGCCCGGGCCGCTAGCAAGGACTCGGCCTCGGTGATGAGCACCACGGCGGGCTGCCGGCAGTTGGCCACGAAGAAGACGGTCTGGAGGATCTTCTCGGCCTCGGCCTTCCAGGTGGACAGCAGGGTGGTGCCGCTGAGCCTCAGCAGGGTGGAGCCCAGCTGGGTGGAGATGCAGCGGCTCAGCAGCGTCTTCCCCGTGCCGCGGGGCCCGAAGAGCAGCAGGGTCCGCAGCGGGTGGCTCGCGCCGCTGTAGGTGCCAGGCCGCAGGATGGGCCACACCAGCTCCTCCTCGATGGCCGCCTTCACGGACACCTGCCCGGCGATGTCCGACCACTGCACTGGTGGCCCCCGCTCCACCACCTTAGTGTTCACCAGCTCCAGCACCATGGGGTCGACGTTCTTGGGCTGCTCCTCCAGAGGGACTCCGCTGAATGCCGGTGCTTTGGACGGCAGCCGCAGCGGGAAGGGGGGTCCCGGCTCTGCCGGCCGCTCCCCGTTGGCCAGGGGGGGGCTGAACTTCTCGAAGGGCTCTGCTGGCCGCAGGGCAGCGTCCCTGGCACCGTAGGATGGAGAGACCATGCCCTTCATCTGCTGCCCGCCGTACTTGCCGCCGTGCTCCTCGTTGTTCCCGGCTCCCGCCGGCCGCTTCCCGGGCTTGAAGGCCACCTGGGGGGACTCGCCGCTGCTGCCGAAGCCGTTCCCCCGGCACTCCCCGTTGTCCGACATGGTGTAGGGCGACTTTGGCTGCTCATAGCTGTATTTCCTGTACCTGCCCTCCCCATCGTCCTCCCCGCCGATGTCGAACGCCTTCCTCTTCAGCGTGCCTGCTGCCTCGGTGCCCAGTGGCGGCACGGCCAGGGGGCCCAAACCGGCGCCCTGGTAGCTGTAGCCAGGGACGGCGGGCGGGCGGGCGGTNGGTAGGAGGCAGAGGGGTGGGGCGGGTGGATGCCCCCGTAGCCAGGCTGCGGCGCGTAGCTGCTCGTGGCGTAGTTGTACACGGGGCCAGAGGAGCCGTAGCCCGGCACCAGGGCGGGCGAGGGGTGTGGGGGCTGCAGGAGCCCCGAGCCGTGCAGGGCAGGAGGGTGCGGCGGGGGCAGCACCGCCGCCGGCTGCGTGCAGTAGCCGGAGGGCAAGTAGGTGCCACTGTAGCCCGAGGGGTACTCCTGAGACGCCCCGAGCCCCCCGGAGCTGGCAGCGGCTGCTCCGCAGGAGTTCCCGGGGTACACGGGATCGCTGAGGTTGGCCGACACCACCGGGGAGCCGCCGAGCCCGATGGCCCCGCTGCTGGCAGGGACAGCGGGCGGCACCACCCCCTTGGTGCCGGGGAGGCCATCGTGGATGGGGGTCAGCGGGTAGGCGCCCTCAGAGCCATGTGCCCCCGGCCAGGGCTCCCCGTCCCCCTTCTGCCCGTTAACAGGCCCGAAGGTGCCGTCCCCGTACCCGCTGAGCGCCGAGCGCTCGTAGGGCGCGTCCAGCACCCCCGAGTACTTCTCGGCGTACCTCTTGAGGAGGTTGGAGGCCGTGAGCGCCGAGATGTCATCGTTGGCCCAGGCGTAGTTGAAGCGCTGGCGGGTGCTGGGGTACAGGTCGGACTTGTGGGCCGGCGAGGAGGTAGTGGAGGAGACGTCCAGGTGCTGCTCCGGCCACTGGTTCAGGGACTGGGCATGCTCTGGTGACCAGTGCATCTTCGATAGACCTGTGGGGACAGGACAGCACGGATGAGAGCGGCACCACGGGAGCTCTGCATGGAGTATCCCCAAAATCTGCCCCGTCACGGCCCCGGACCGGGAACACCTGCTTCAACTAACTCTGGATATCCACAGCATCACTGAGGTCAGGAATCACCTTCTAGATCATCAAGTCCAAGCTCTGACCAATTCCCCCCTTGTCCCTCAGCCCAGACCACTGAGTGCCACGTCCAGCTGTTCCTCAAACCCCTCCAGGGACAGCGACTCCAGTCCAACCCAATGCCTGACAAGGCTTTTTGTGCAGAAATTCTTCCACCCTAAAACCCCCTCGACCATGGGCGCCTCCTGCTGAGGTTGGTATCGCTCTCTCCGAGTGATATCCAGCCCCCACTGCTGTCCCCCGTCCCCCCTCAGCCCCATGTCCAGTGCCCCGGGGGATGCTGACGCCGGAGCCAGGCGGGGACCTCGTGCCCCTCGCTGCCCGCAGCCTCTAAGCCCCTTCGCGGCCCCCGCACAATAAGATTACTTAATGCTTTAATTGACTTATAGGGCACTTGTGCTTCCACTTTGGGTATCAAACTTCCACGGGAGGATTTAGACAGCGGCTCCGTGCGGGCTGAGCTGGCCTCCTCCTGCATTTACAGTCATTATCAGAGTGCTGCTGATGGATGAATGCACAGTGCATCCTCCTGGAGCTGCCCATGGGGCTGGCTGAGCGAGGGGGCAAAGGTACCCAGGAGATCTAGAGGGAAAAACGGGCGCAGCGATGGAATTCCTTTTCCAAAAGCCTCCAAGAGGGCGGCCACAGCCACGGCGTGCGGCTGGAAGCCCATCCCACAGCTCCTCCAGCTCCATTCCCAAACCCCAGAGCTGCAGGGAGCAGGGCGGCAGGGGATGCACAGGCACGGCTTCGCAATCCCCGGGCGCCAACCCACCCCTGAAAGGCAGGACGCGTTCGGGAGAAGAAAAACCCAAATCCATGGAAAGGCCGGCCTGGAAAACCCGCGGAGGGGGAGGGCGGCAGGCAGGGAGGAGTTGTCAGGGTTGAAATGGGACGTGAATGAGTGGCGGAGCGGGACAGATGTTTCAATGCTCCCCTTGGCAGTGTGAGAAAATTACTGTCCAGTGACCAAATGGCCAGGCCGGTTCCCACCCTCGCTGCTGCCCATTATCCCCCGCACAAGACAAAGGCGGGCAGGGGGGCTGGGCAGGGAGAATCCCATTGTTCCCGCCCGCCCTAATTATGGAAATCTTGTTAATCTATTCAGCAGCGAGTCTGAACTGGGCTTTTGTTCGGGGGGTTTTTTAGCGGGCGCACCGCTGAGGGTGTCCAACGGCTCAGCGTGGGGATGGGGTGCGCTGCCTCCCCCTGGGAAAAGCCACGAGGCCGAGGGATGCAGGACAGCCCCGGAGCAGCGTCGTGGAGCAGGGTGGTGGCTTGGTTGGAGCGGGCACGGCCCATCCTCAGCCCTCATGGGCAGAGCGCTCTCGGGCGCCGATGCCGCCGTGTGAAAACTCTAAGGCAAAAAAAACCCCAGCGGAACGACCCACGGGCAGCACCCGCAGATGGCTGTGCCCACACCACGTCCCTGGGGACATCGAGAGAGGACTCCGATGGATTCGGAGGGCGGAACGGGAGAGAAGAGCAAATACATTTGGGCTGAGGATGCGCTAAAGATGGGGTTTGAAAGCAGCCCAGCTCCCCTGGGCTCCAGGAAGAGGGACTGGCTCATGGAGGGAGTGACCCAGATGGGTCTCAGCCCTTTGGAGAACCCACGCTGCCCGGCAGGAGCATCCCAGTCCCTGGGTGCCAGGACCAGCTGCCAAGCCCCCTCCCTCCACTGCGTGGTGGTCACCCCGCTGCTGTCACCCTGCTTTGGCCACCGATTTTTTTTTTTCTTCCAAAACCCACCAAGCAGTTTCATTATCCTCGAAATTCCTGTGGCAGCGCCGCCCGACTGCTGCCAAAAGCTGTCCCACTCCCCGGATTTTAACACTCTGCTGGGCGAGCTTCGGGTCAGGAGAGGGCAAGGTGGGTCGCTGGAGGCTCCTTCCACAGCCCAGCATCGCTGCGGGCTCTCAGAGTTCTCCCGAGCCCTGGTAACAGAGATTTCCCATCCCAGGGACATGCGTGGCCAACCTCCCGCGCTGATCCATGTGCCCAATGCTGGACCGGCATGAGGAGGAGGAGAGGAGCAGCTTACCCAAGTCTGCCCAGCGGTGGGAACGACTTTTTTCTTCTAAAAGATGCATTTCCCAGGCCAGGGAAAGGCAACACCAGGAGGAACAGCCTCATCCCGCGGTGATCCCACGGCTCCGGTGGCCACGACTCGGATATCAATGCGGAGCAGCTGGACACCAGCGCAGGCTGGGAGTGACCAATGGGCCATTGTCCATCTGTCCTTCCCCACACCCAGCCCTGAATGAAAAATTCATATGGATGCTCCCAGCCGGGCCTGGCAGCAGCTGAGCACGGCCGGGAGGGACACCCAGGGCGCGGAAGGGATCCACGGCCAGGAATTCCGGGACTGAGGGGATAGGGCAGGAAAATCCAGCTGCTGTTCCTAAGGAGGGGATGCAGGGACTGGGTTTGAGGAATTCTGCTCTGCGTTTCAATAGAAGGCAGGTGGGAGGAAAATAAAATAAAGTGGGATAGAATGGAATGAAGTGAAGTGAAATGAAATGAAATGAAATGAAATAAATAAAATAAAAAATAGAATAAAATGAAATAAAATAGCATAAAATAAAATAAAAGAAATGAAATGAATAAAATAAAGAAATAATTAAATGAAATAAAATGGAATAAAATACAATGAAGTGAAATAAAGCGAAATTAAATAAAGCAAAATAAAACAAAACAAAACTAAATCAAACAAGCTTAAGAAAAATGCACCCAAAAGATTATAAAAACCCAGTCTCTTTTTGCCATCTCTATTTTTCTTGACATCTCCAGGTCTCCTGCACTCTTCAGGCTGTCGAGATCTGGACCTCAGCCCTGCACTATCCCCGGGAAACCCAGGACAAAACTGCTTGACTGCTTCCTGGGGTCCGTAACCACCTGGAAGGTGGAGCTGCCTCAGTCCAGCTCCCTCCACTGCACCTGGGACGAGCATTAATTATTTCCAAACCATTCATTATCCCCTTAATCCATCGCCTGCCATGAGTGCCTTCAGCTCCGCTCCACAGCGTCTCCGCTCCGGGCGCTCTGCCCGTGGGTCCACACATCCATGGATGTTCTCCTGCCCTGAGCCACCCCTCTGCTGCGGGACCCTCTTCAGGGACACCCCGGCTCTGTTCTCCACCAGGACGCGGCTGGAAGGACGATTCTCAGGAGGGAAGGAGAGGTTTCCCAGGAGCACAGCGGAGCACTGGGCTCATCCCATCCCTACAGGTCCCAGGGAGGGTCCCACAGGTGCTGCTGGGATCAGGCTCCTACAACCAACTCCCTCTGGGCTCAGAGGCAAAACAGGAGCCCCCAGCACAGGATCCATCTCTGCTAGTGTCCACCCTGGGGCTGGGGGAGATGATTCCCCCCAGGCATCACCCGCGTTGGCAGCAGCAACTCGTGGAACTGCGGAACTGCATGGAACCAACGCTGGGGCTCCTCTCCTCCGTGGAACCAACACTGGGGCTCCTCTCCTCCATGGAACAAACATTCTGGTTCCTCTCCTCCATGGAAGCAGTGTTGGGGCTCTTCTCCTCCATGGAACCAACGCTGGGGCTCCTCTCCTCCCTGGAACCAACACTGGGGCTCTTCTCCTCCATGGAACCAACGCTGGGGCTCCTCTCCTCCGTGGAACACTGGAACCTCAATAACTCTGACCCTGGGGAGCCTCCCAGCCCCATCCAGCCCCGCCGGTGCCGTTGTGTTTCCTGCCTGTGTGCCCGCTGGCACCGAGGGAACGGAGCAAAACCTCCTCTTTTCGTCGTTTCTGAGTCTCCTTTCTCTCCATCCCCGGCCCTGCGGGAGGATGGATCCCATTCCAGTCCCTCGGGACGACATCCCAGCCTCACCAAATCGTGCTGAAGCTGCGGGGGAGGCCTCTCTCTGTGGCTTTTGTTTTCACAAGCCTTTTGACTTGCGGATTCTTTCTTAAACACCGCCCGAGCAGCCTGAAAAGCCCAGCTCCCTCCTGCCCTCCATTCGCTAATGGATTTTCCAGAAGTTCCCTGGTTTTGGCTTATTTCTCTGCTGACACTGCTGCCACGCCCGAGGCTGTGGCTACCTCTGCTTGGAGGGATGGATGGATTTTGGGGACGATGGATGGATTTTGGGGACCCTACCCACCTTCTACACGCTGGGATTGCACAGATCCAGGGCCATTATCAGCCAATTATAACTCTACACCATTAAATACGTAAATAAATTATCATTTACATCTATTTATTTATTTATGTATTTCAGTTTGTATTTATGTATCATTATATTTTTTTAATATATCTAGCACAGGTTTTGTGTTTATATTCCTGTAAATATTACATCACGGGGTTTAAACGACTCAACCTGCCACCACAAGGTGGTTGCCCAATAAAACACAAAATACTAAAGGATAACTCAGGTGGAAGCAGCAGAGGCTTTGCTGGGAAATGGGGAAATTTGGTGCCAGGAGCATCGGGGCAGCGCTACCTCTCCAGCTAATCCCAGAGCAAAAACGATTCCTTTTCCTCTCTTTTCAGCAGCCACTCATTAATAAGTAATCACGAAGAGGAGGAGGAGGAGGATGGGAACAGCCCAAGGTCGCATCCGTAATGACCGGTGTTTTGGGAACTGGTTTATTTGGGATCACTGGCACATCCGGAGCCAGGAGGGCACACCTTGGGTTCCCAAAATCCGCTCCTGGACATGAGGTCCTGCCCATCTCCAGGGATTGGGGTGCAGCCCCAGGGCTCCCCAGGAAGGCTCAGAGCCATCGTCCCAACGCGGAGGCTCCCAGCTCTGGCAGAGCCCAACCTGGAATTTTAGTCCAGGCTGGAATTTTAGGGAACTTATGTCGGTAACGCGCGGCCTGGAGGGAGGAGGAGGCGACGCTTGGGGCGATGGCTGGAGGGGGGTGAGAGGCAGCACCTGAGGCCGCCAGGATGCGGCGATTCGGGATGCAGCCGCGTCAGGAACTCCCGCACCCCGACCCTTCCCGGCTCCATCCACCCCGAGCAGGGCAGGAGGTGCAGGAGGAGCCCTTCAAAACACACTCAACCTCTGTCACCCCCCGCGCGTGGCCCAACCCCGCCGCACGCCACCCCTGGCCTTTAATTACACATTTCTGCGGCCATTAGTCCTCTCCCCATCAATTACCCCCACACCACCCCGCTCCGGGAGCAGCGGGACGCAGCCACCGGAGCCGGGGGGGCTTTGCCAAGCCTTTGGGAACATCCCATCCCCGCAGCAGAGCTGGCTCCGAGCACGGAGCACCCCGCAGCCCATCCTACTGCTCTTGGGAAACCGGGGAAGATCAAGGACAGGGAGAAGATCCAGCCTGGAGTCTCCTCCCCGGGCCGGAGCCACCGGCACAGCTCTGGTTATTTACACAGCAGAGCCTTTGTGCGGAGCGGGGCAGGGACACCCGGCGATCACTCAGCTGCTTTTTTGTAGGGGAGACAAGTGTGGGTTAAAGTGCGGTTTGTCCTGACAGTCGTTTTCACTTTCTTAGGGAAAAAAGGAAAAAAAAAACAACCCGACTGTTTTCTCTCTGGAGGGAAAACCAAAGGGTACCACAGCTCCAGCAGCCCAGCATCCCAGGGGGAGTGCATCCCAGCCTGGGGAGGGCATCTCGTCCTCCCAGTCCAGGGAGGAGACCCCAGAACCTCCATCCAGGGAGGAAATCTCCACACCCTGACCACAGAGGACACCTCCACATCTGGATCCAGGCAGGACAGTCCAACATGTTGGTCCAGGGAGGACACTCCAGGGAAGACACCCCAGCACCCCACCCCAGGCACAACTCTTTTAACACCTTGCCCTGAGAGAACACTCTGACATCCCTTGTGGAGAGGACACCCCAAAATCTGGTCTGGGGAGGACACCCCATCATCCTAGTGCAGGGAGGCACCCCAGCACCCCAGGGCAGGGCAAGGGCCCCGGGGCAGCACCAGGACACAGACCACGATGGCATCGCCGCACTTAAACAAACATTTCTGCTTTTCCCCTGCTGGAGGTGAGAAAGTCTCTCTGTCCTCAGGAGAAAGGAGCCTTCCTTCACATCCTCCCCGCTCTCCCGCCAGGCCTCAGAGGGTTTATCAGGGCCCCCATAAAGATCCGGGGCTGCTGATAAGGGACCCCAGGCAGGCCCTGGGCCGTCGGTACAATTTAACCAACATTAACTCCGGCCGCTGCTGGGACACCAGGCTGGGGGAGCTTTTACAACCCCCTCGTCACACTGCAAAATAAACTTCTCAGTGGAGAGCCGGAGACAACTCCCAGCTCCTGCTCCCAGAGCCAAGGCAGGCACTGGGATGGGATTCCCAGAGCAGGAAAGGATCCAGGATCCCACTCGGGGCTCAGCAGCACAAGGAAGGAAAAGGGGAGAAACCTCCCATGGCACGAACAAGCCAATTCCAAAGGGAAAACCAACATTCCAGGAGTCATTGCGGCAACGAACTCCCAGCGGCAAAACTGTGCACGGGGATAAACTGGTGCTCAGAACTGGGAATTGCCGAGGCTGGCACTGGGGAGAACTGGTTTGCTCCCTGCTTGGCTGCTCATCCAGCAATGGGAATTTTCAAAACTGCTCAGGACTCAGGACATTTTGATTGGAACTGGGTGACACCTCTGGCACGTGTGTCTCACCACCAGCACCACCAGTACCACCAGTACCACCACCAGTATCACCAGTACCACCACCAGTACCACCAGTATCACCACTAGTACCACAAGCACCACCACCAGTACCACCAGTATCACCACCAGTACCACCAGTACCATAAGCACCATGACCAGCACGCCCAGTACCCCACCAGCACCACTAGCACCACCAGTACCACCACCAGTACCCTCACCAGTACCACCAGCACCACCACCCAGGATGAGCCGGAGCACCACAATGTCAGCAAACACACAAGCTGCCAGCACCACCCTCCATGCCCAACAAAGAAGGAAAACATCTTTTTTTTGCCCAAAAAGGACAAGACAAGGATCCATCTCGGCAGATCCGGAGCCAGAGCTGTCTGCCGGAGCAGAGTGGCGAGGAAGAGAAGGAGATGCTCAGAGCCTTTGGCCTCAAGCTTCCCTGTGTGCTGCCAAATTCCAGTGGGCACTTGGCCAGACGGGATGGGATTTGCCCCAGGATGACCAAAGGAGTCTCCGGACAGTGCTGTCAAACGGCTGAGTTCCCTCAGGAAACAGAGCTGAGCAGCATTTACAAAGGCAGAAACAGGGGCTCAGCATCACGCCAGGGTCACCAGCGCTTCTCCAGAGGCATTAATGTCCTCCGAGGGAAATTCCCTTCGGGAATCCTCGCTCCAAGCCGCATCTGCTGCCCTAAACGCTGGGCTGAGGGATTTCTACTCCCCTGCACCAAACCCCTCTCCTTCCAGATGTGAGCGGGGAGCTGCAGGGAGCCCAAACCATCAGAGAAGCCGAGAGAGAAGGAAGGAAAATGTTCGGGCTGCTCATGGTGTTCCAACCCTCGGGAATATCTCCTCAGCCAGGAGGATGCGCGGATAATGAACGAGAAATAAAGCCGGCAGCATCTGAGGCTGGCAACACACGGCCAGGCTCCTTCCAGGAGTGTTTGAAGGAGGCTGGAGGTGCCATCCCTCGGGGAAAACGAGGTGCGGAATCGCTGCATTCCCTCGAAGCCGCCGGCGCGTCGGGGATGCGATGCTGGCTCCGGAGGCGCTCGCTCCCAGAGGCTTTTTGTGTTTATTTTCCCGTGAGGAAAGGAGGGGGTGAACCAAGTGATCCATGGCCACTCTCTTGGCCTAAGGCTGGGCCCTCGCAGCCGCCTTTGGCCGCCCCCAAGAATAAAAACAATCCTGCAGGATTTTCTCCTCCTGCAGCTACTGGAAGTGCTGGGAGCAGAGGTGGGATGTGGGGTGAGGGCTCGAGGCTTTCAGCTGGCCCATCCGGGGGCTTTGGTGCGGATCCGGGAGCAGCCCGAAGCAGAGATTTGGGAAGAGCATGGCCCCTGCTCGGATCAGCCCATGTGAACATGCCAAGCACCGTCAGCACCAGATGCCAGCCCCCAACCCCTCCCCAGATAAAGGAAAGGGAGAGAGCTGCAGCAGGTGGGAGCTCTTCCCTGGGCTGGGAACCACAGGCACGCCAGGTTCTCCAGCAACTGGATTCCAATATTCCAGAGCGTCCAGGGAAAACCTGCTCTGGAGATTTCTCAGCGTTTATTCCACATTTTCCCCTGGAAATTAATTAACTTGGAGGGGACACGAGGAAGGTTTGGGCTGCAGCGCCACGTCCAGCTGGCACCGAGGCCGAGGTGCTGCTAAAACCCCAGCACAGCCCTCGGGAGGGGAAGAAAGGCTGGGAAAGGGAGGGACGGAGGGGAGGAGGGAAGGAGGGAGAGAGGAGAAAACACCGGCTCCAGATAAGCAATTGTTAACATGATCCATATGGTACACAACGCGCCACTCTGTTTAACCAAAATGATAATGGCAAAAGGGAAGAATGCAGCGGGGGCTCGGCGGGAGAACAAAGGCGGCTACAGAACCTTCCCTGCTCCAGGAATTGTGAGCAGGGAGAGCTGGAGAGTGCAAAACCCTTCCCTGCTCCTGGAATTGTGAGCTGGAAGAGCTGGTGAGTACAAAACCCTTCCCTGCTCCGGGAATTGTGAGCAGGGACAGCCAGAGGCTGCTCCCCCTTCCCTGCTCCAGAGGAATGGGCAGTGAGCAGGGACAGTGAGTGGCCATGTGCCCCAAAACCCACCCGGTTCTCTCCCTCCCCTCCATAAAACCCTTCCAGCTCAAACCCGGAGCAGGGAGTAAAACTGCAGCATGAAATAAATATATCCCTTTCCATATTTATAATAATATGTATCGGCAGGGATATTTTCACAATCAATAGCGAACTCGAAATGAGAGCTGCGGCGCAGGATGTAAACACGGAGCCCATTCCTCTGGGCTCTGGGATGGATTCAGCCCTGGGTGTTTATGTTATTGCAGGATCCCGCGGCTTCCCAAGGAACAAAATACAGTACGTGCCATTCATTATCCCGGCAGTCCCCCAAGAGAAAATGTCAACACACTTCTGCCGAAGAGAGCTAAAACAAATGTTTGATGTGATAAACAACTGCCAGGCCTCAGCCCCTGCTGAAATGTTTAATTCAGGATCACTTCGAGAGCCAAGAGGCACCGGAGCACCCACATGGGGAAGGCTGGCAGCAGCCCGGAGCACAGGGAGGAACCAGGGAGAAACCTCATCAATTCCCATTAGTGAATCCATCCTGAGCCTTTACAGAGCTCCACACCCTCCACCGAGGGCTGCCTCCACCCAAGTTCTGTACAAAATTCTGTTCCACGCCTGAAATCTGTCACAAAACTGGGATCCATTTAATGATAATGTGAATTTTTGTGATCCCGGGGTAAAACTAGGAATGACATGAACCAGCACATGGTGCCTCCAAACCCAGAATTTGTACTGTAATACACAGGATAAAGTGATTTTAAGCCCTTCCCGATGTTCTTTCCAAGTGCCTTTTGTCCCCCGAGTGAAAAATGAAATTTCCAAAAGGAAAAAAAAAAAAATAAGAAAGAAAGGACCTTTCAGGCAAAGCTTCTGTTTAAAAAATCACCGTGTGCTCCTCAACGCCGCGACTGTTTTGAAGGCGAGCGCTCCGGCGTGCGCTTGACGTGCGGCAGCGGCTGTGGGAGCCTGCATTGTTCCCGGGGGCTGAGGGATGGAGGAGGGAAAGGCAGGAGGGAGGGATGGATAACAGAACGAGTGGAGGATGTTTGTGTGGATGGATGGATGGACGGATGGACGGATGGACGGATGGACGGATGGAGGGATCCACCGCACCGCGCACACCCTCTGGGCTTCAGTTAGGGTTAGGGTTAGGATCAGGATTAGGATTAGGTTTAGGTTAGCCACTGTGATCAGGCTCCCCTTGGGGTCAGGCTCGCCCGGGAATCAGAGCCCTTCCGGGACCAGGGCTCATGTCACCCGCGCGTCCCCCCGAGCTCCCCGCACCCTTCTGGGGCGAAGAAGGCAGGGGATGGCCAGAGGCCCAGGCAGCGGGGGCTGCCCCGTTCCCGAGGAGCTCTCGGGTGGCTCGGAGCGCCAGCGATCCTCCCGCACTCCTCAGCTCGGTCGCTTTCTCCCCAACCCGCGGCCCGGCGGTACCCGCGGGGCTGGCTCCGCATCCCGGGCAGCGCGGGAGATGCTCGGGCCGGGCCGCGCGGTTCTCCCCCGACCCTCGGCGGCCGCACTCACCTCCTCATGCCGGCGGGCCCTTAGCGCAGCCCGGGAGGCCGAGCCGGGCGCCGCATCCTGCGCTGCCGCCCGGACAATGCGGGGCGGCGCGGCGGCCCCGGGCGGCGGGGGCTGGGGCCGG